>MU859235.1:0-15102 GCA_033297205.1 Pseudoneurospora amorphoporcata | reverse complement strand
CCCACATCAAAAACATTTTTTATTAAAAAACGGGGGCCCGGGGGGGGGGCCCCAAAAACCCCCTTTAAAAACAGGTCCCCCCCCGGCCCCCCCCCCCCCCCCGGCCCCCCCCCCCCCCCCCCCCCCCAATCGGGATAGGGACTGGGCCTTTCCGATCCAAATGCTGCACGGACCGGACTCCGATGAGGCACTGCACGAAAAGGACTAGGACAAGAAACCAAATCCGGGGTTCTGCGCATGATATGTGGGAGATGGGGAATCTGAGAGCCGCCAGAGGCCAATAGTTTATACAAGCGCTCCATTAGAAGGCCAGCGAAGTTGGGAACGTCGGTTTTATTTCGACCAACACTGTGACAACGGTCCATCCATGGGTGTGGAGCTAGGTCCTTCCTCGGTCTGAGGTAAATGCTTCTTTGTCCTGGTCCGGCGTTGATGACAAGGGAGGCTGCCAGGATGGAAAGATTGAGCATGGCGAGATCTTGCGGGGGAGCGCATCCAGGGATGAGAACTGGAGATGACCGACATGGAATGATCCAGACGTACCACGATCACGGCGCCCACCTGTAGGACGACAGGAGTATAAGACCCCTATCGTGACCTCCCTCCTCGGATCTCTCGAGCCTTTTCCTCCCCAGGTACAACCGCTTCTTCCTCCTCCGGTCAGTCACCCACCAGCCAACATTCAACATGCATCTCCCCACCGTTCTCTCCGTCGTCTTCGCCGCGGCCGGCGTTACCGCCCAGCTCAACGACCTCGCCGTCGCTGCCGGTCTCAAGTACTTCGGTACATGCGGCTCCGAGGGCAACATCAACTCGGACACCACCTACCGCAACATCCTCAACAACAAGAGCGAGTTCGGTCAGCTCGTTCCCGAGAACGGCCAGAAGTGGGATGCTACCGAGCCCAGCCGTGGACAGTTCTCCTACTCCTCGGGAGATATCGTTGCTGGAGTTGCCAAGACGAATGGACAGCTTTTGAGGTGCCACACGCTCGTTTGGTACAGCCAGTTGCCTTCTTGGGGCGAGTACATCCACTGATGAAGTTAACGGGGATAAAAGAATGGTGTACTGACAGGGGGTAAACAGTCTCGGGTGGCTCTTGGACCCGTACCACCCTTCAGTCCGTTATCGAGACGCACATCAACAACGTCATGGGCCACTACAAGGGCCAGTGCTACGCCTGGGATGTCGTCAACGAGGCTGTCGCCGATGATGGCACCTGGCGCCCTTCCGTGTTCTTGAGCACCTTCAACACGGATTACTTTGCCATTGCCTTCAAGGCCGCCAAGGCTGCTGATCCCAACACCAAGCTGTGAGTACACTATCCTCCCTCCATCAACCACCCCCAACAACAAGACTAACCCAAGCCAGCTACTACAACGACTACAACCTCGAGTACAACGGCGCCAAGACCGACAAGGCCCTCGAGCTCGTCAAGATCGTCCAAGCCGCCGGCGCCCCCATCGACGGCGTCGGTTTCCAAGGCCACCTCATCGTCGGCAGCACGCCCTCGCGCTCCTCCCTCGCCACCGTTCTCAAGCGCTTCACCGCGCTCGGCGTCCAAGTCGCCTACACGGAGCTGGACATCCGCCACTCATCCCTGCCCGCCTCCTCCTCCGCCCTCGTCACCCAGGCTAACGACTTCGCCAACGTGGTCGGTTCCTGCCTGGACGTCGCCCCGGGCTGCGTCGGCGTCACCATCTGGGGTTTCACCGACAAGTACTCGTGGATCCCGCAGACGTTCCCGGGCCAGGGCGCTGCTCTGCTCTACGACAGCAACTTCAGCAAGAAGCCCGCGTGGACGAGCGTTAGCTCTGTGTTGGCGGCCAAGGCGACGAATCCCCCTGCTGTGTCGACAACGCTTAGGACTAGCACGATTACCAGCGCCCCGGCGGTGCCCACTACTACTTCCAAGGCCGCCGTCACGACTACTAGTGCCGCGAGCGGTGCGCAGCAGACGCATTGGGGACAGTGTGGTGGTAGTGGCTGGTCGGGCCCGACTGCTTGCCAGAGCCCGTATACTTGCCAGGTGTTGAACCCTTACTATAGCCAGTGCTTGTAAGTTTCGTTGTCAAGACTCAAGAGGGGTTGAAGGATGGGGAGTGATGACACGATGAGATTACCTACGAAGAGAGAGGGAATTCTTGTAAATACTTGTTCTGGAGAGATTGCTCCGGATAGGAGGTGTACCTACCAGAGATGATGGAGGCAGAGAGTGACGTTGTACATATCCGATTTTAAACATACCTTATATACACATCTTATCTATTTCACATACCTTTACTGCTTCGCTCGTCTTAGTACCTTGCACACGCCGTTCGTAGGTGCCCTGGTGTAGGGAAAACCTGCCCGCACCCTACACTACGCTCATGTTCAACTGCCGGTGCCACGTACCCTGTTTACGGCTTCACAATCTTGCGGAGTTTTAACCGGCAATTAAGTCGAAGTAGACTGGAGGATAGGTAAGCTACATGTATTTCGTATCAAAGATCATGCACCTTTGGCTGGTACTTGTCCCTCAACTTCTCTACCACCTCAGCGTAAAACAATTTCCTGAAATGCTCATCATCTAACCCCTTCTCACTGTTGTATGTTTCAAGGCACCATTGCACGGCATCCTTATAGTCAGCCCCGGCCGCTTCTTGATTTTCGGCCGCGAGTCTTTTTGCATTTCGTACGAGCCGTTGGTGTATGCTGTCTGGCATGACGGCTGCGCCAGGTGGAATGCGAACATGGTGAGCCTTCAAGTCAATCCCTGTATCTATAGGGGATATCCGGTCATCTTTTAGCATCAGCTGGCAGAGCAAAAGACCTCGGTAGAAGGTGGTGGGATAAAGGGGGCTGGGAGTAAGCGTAGGGTTGCCGGTGCCGTCGTGATGCATCATTTTGGCCACATGTGCTTCCGAAGAAGTGGCGGAGCCATGAACTTGCTTCGAGATGAATGCTCGTAGTTTGAACCTTTCAGAGGGCGTACTGCTGTTGTCCACCAAGAATACGATATCGTCAAGCGTGAGGGGCTTGGACAGCCAAGGCGTGCTATCCATGTCAAGGACGCTGGTGGAGATGGCAACTGCCATTCGTATTTTGTCGGCGAAACTCGGCTTCGGAACTCTATATCTCCCCTGCTGGTCACTGTCAAGTATTTGCCGAAGGGTGAAGGTGGTTCGGAAGTCGAGAGGCTCGGCAAAGGGATTGCTGTTGGGTCTTGAGATTACTGTCAGTCTGCTCTCGTGGTGGGTAGAGGGCAAATTTGCGGCCTTGACCTATAGCCACGATGCAACCATGACAGTGGTCCTGGTCGGATGGCGATACTTCTTTCTTCCCTTTGTTGCCGAGGGTGATCTCGCAAATATTCACCAGCTTTGTGGGCTCCAGACTGGTGAAACTTGAGATACTAGTCTTCGCAAGGGTCGCCACTGATGAGGACCCTGTAGAGAAGGCCACCTTTTTGCTAGGTTTGGTGGATTTCTCTAGCAGATAAGCTGGAAGTTTCCTGAGCGGACCTTTGAACTTGAACTTTCCTGAGCTGGTTGGCCTGGGACCTTCCGGGGTACTAGAGATGGGACCCACGGGCCCACCAGACATGTATGATGGAAGGGACGTTGTCGAACCTGCCGGCGGAGGATGTAGCGGGTCACGATGACGGTGTTGACTCCTCAATATGGCAGCCGGCAAGCTCACGCGACCCGTAAAGCTGACTTTCCCCGAGCTTGGTGGAGGTTGTTGGCTGTTGGACAAGGCCGAAGAAAGGTTTGGAAGAGATGTTGTCGAGTTGGATGGAGATGTAGGCGATAAGAGAGGAGATGAAGGGCCAAAGTTGCAGTATTGCACCCGAAAAGCGACCCAACGGCGTTGCAAGCGCAGGGAGCCGTCGGCGACAGTTTGGTCAATTTGAAGACTAACGGAGTTCAACACGAGGTGAAAGTCGATCTTGCCTCTGGCGACTTCCTCTTCTGACTCGGACCCTTTGGCGAACCACAAGTCTTTCCGGGACACGAGTTCTAGGTAAACATCGTGTGGCCTTGGACAAGCACAGCCAGACGAAGCATCACCGAGAGCCATGAAAAGACTCTTGAGTAGGTCGCGCAGAAGACTAGTGGCGTGGTCCTTTGAGCGGAGCGTTCTTGGAATATTCTGCTCGACGGCAGTGTCGGTAAGGCCTTCGAGAAAAGTGTTGCTTTGTTGCAGCCGCTTTATGATGGCATCATACGACTTCTTTCTCAAACTAAAGCCAGTTCTGGCCGCCCATACTTTCAGAATTGACCTCTTGTCTTGGTAAAAGTGTTTGTGTGGCTAGATGTAACATAAACAGATGGTTAGGCAACAGTTACGCCATAAACAACAATCATTCTTTAAAGGGGGGTCCTCTTAATGTACCTGGTCGTATGTTGGATCAAGGCGGGGATCGGGGAGTTTCAGCTTCAATCGCAGCTCCTCAGAAGACTTGTTAATCTCGTCAAGCTGCTCCTGAAACTTGGAGTACGTGCCATCCAGAAGCGTGCGAAGTTGGGCGTCGAATTGAGGTCCGATCTTCTTCCATTTGGGAGAACGGGGGTCTTCCAGTAGCTCTTTTGCTGTCGTGGTCTGATCCAAAAGGGGTCCAAGGAGCCGCTCGCAGGTGTTGTAAAGCCGAAGCCTCTCCGACGTCAGGTCCTGGACAAGTTGCTTGAGGTCCTCTTGAAACTTCTTGGAAGAAGGGAAGTAGGTTTTGTAGACCTTGAAAGCTTCGACGGCTAGCGGTAAAACGGCCAGAGCGATGCCTGCAATTTCGAAGCCAGACATGATCAAGGGAGAAAGTGCAACTGATTGCTGGGATAAAGGACATGGACGGGCAGGGAACAATGGAAGTGACGGAGGCGTCAATGGTAAGGAAAGTGGAAAGTAAGTCTGACTACCTACCTACCTTTGGTACCTACCTGACCCGCTGACCGTGACGGAAAATGGAATGAACCCGGCGGCATCGCAAGTCGGCCTGAAGATTTTGGGCTTCGATGCAGGTAGGAACAGGTGCATCGGATGACGGGGCTGGATCATCATGCAAGTACGCACCAATTGGGTACCTACACTATACGCGCTGCATGCAACCTCATCACATTTTGGCCGCCGCTATATACCTCTAGGTAGTGTACACAACCGCCAACCAACGCACCGCGATAGCCTCCTGATATTGGAGCCGGTAATCAAAACCCCCCTTTCCCGAATCCCGATGGTGCAAGGTGTTCAAAGTCATCAACATTCACTACATCGAACCTGCCTGCCAGAAACCCCAAAGAATCGAGGTATTTCACCCATCCACGATTGTTTTCATCACGGTCGTAGCCTAACAACAGTGAACGCAAAGCGTACAGGAAACCTTCGGCATTGAAGATGTCGGCCCAAACCCCCTTATCTTGTTATCTTTCTGCAAGGGGCATTTCTGCGCTCAAGGCACTGCTGGAGACTTTGGAAGAGTAACCCGAAGCCGATCCCGACACTCGCTCACTGGTTTCGTCTCTCTTGACCAGATTCAAGCTTTGGGCGGGCAATCTTGGAGCTCACCGGGCTTCTGGAACCCGATCACTCGAGTACAAGCTCCGCGACGCTTCCATGCTTCGGGACCATATCGTCTCGCTACTACAAGACCTATGTACCTCTATAGATGAAGGTACGGAATAATATCCGGACATTATGCCTCCTCATTGTGCCATCGGGACTCTCAACTAACCCAGAACACCTCTGCCTCTAGCTTTCGCAATGGTTCTGGCAGGGGATACTCTCGGTAACGACAATGAGCCCGACAGTGACCGGGATTCCCTCGACGAGGAGCTTGAGAAGCTTTGGACCGACGAGGGCCAGGACCCTGATGACAGATCCGACCTCGACCTGGCCCTGAGCGGAATCCGGAATGCCGTCGATTGTTTACTCCGTCTCTCCGCCTCAATCCGCAACCCTGCCCCACATGACCACTTCAACTCCAGAGTCGCGGCAGATTACGGCGCAATATTTAAATTGGCAGACAAGAACCACATCAGCGAGAAGTATACCCACCTCGATCAAGTCGTAGTAGAGCGTTTGGCCAAGTCAATGACAAGACGGCGCCAGTACTTCAAGTATCGCCAAGAGCATGCGAGTCGCATAGCTGATGGAGTGGAAGATATCGGGGAAGGGGTTGAGTGTGATGATGCCACCGAGTACACGGCAAACCGAACCACCATTTCGTCACTTCCCGGGCACTTGAAAGATGAGGCACTTGCGGCTGCCGCGGCCGAGATGGCTGATGCATATACCGACCTTGATGATGCTCGATCGCTGGCTTCCGAGACATCTTACGCACAAACCGATATCAATTCTACCGAGCTTCGGGTTCCGAGACCACCGCCAGGGTCCCTCCACCGCCCTTTCAAGTGCCCCTTCTGCCACATGATCATCACAATTGACAACAGACACCAGTGGAAGTAAGAGCCCACCCTTTCCTGCCCTCCTGGCAAACACCAAAGGCCACCCACTAACAGTTCATCCATCAACCAGGAAACACGTGTTTCGGGATCTCCAACCGTACAATTGCCTCGACCAGTCCTGCAGATTGCCGTATCAGCAATTCTCACGGCGGTCTCAATGGATGGAGCATATGAGGCGTGAGCATTGGAGAGTCTGGCATTGCTCTCTCGGTTGTGCTAATGCCACCTTCGACTCCGCTAAACAACTGATAGAGCACAACAAGTCCGACCATGCGGCTAATCCGGATGAAGACGGAACCATGGCCCTCTCTTCGGTCCCGGACATTTCAAAGGCCCGAGGACCATGCCCTCTCTGTCTGGAGGTAACGATTGCGAATGATAAGATCTATGGCAAGCATGTTGGCGATCATTTGGAGCGGTTAGCATTGTTTGTCTTGCCCTCGGTGGAATATGGAGACTCCTCCGATGACAATGGTTTTCAAGATGACAGCGACGACGACGACGACGACGACGACGACACATCCGATGGTGGAATCGACAACGATGGCCAACCTACTAAGACGAACGTTCCTTTTCAAGTGCTTCATATCGCCCCACATGAACTAGAGATAGGCCGCCAGAGGTTTCCAGGCTACCCGGATCAGGCGCTTGAAGTTCTGATACGGAAATTCAAGTATGAGACTTATGTCAGGAAGCTCAACGCTGCCACCTCCAACAACGAAGTAAAACCGCCCAATTCGTCGAAGACCTCCTCCCAGCAACCAAGGCAGCCAGACGGTCCACTGCAGGAGCCCCAACAGACAGACAAGAAGAGAATGGACTGGGAAAGCTACCTCAAGAGAGAGACAGGTCTCCCAGGTGACAACTTGGACAACGACATGTACGCCGAGAGCAGCAGCCAGCAACCTTCGACCAAGCCAGGGATCGTCCCATCACAAAACCGGACTAGAGATTCCGATGCGCCGCCAACGTACACCGCAGCCGCAGGGCCTCCGTCTCCACCAACGGCAAGCGGTAGTGGACAGGGCAGTGGAAGCTATGCCAATATGGAACGGGATCGTCGGGATGCCCAGGAAATGTCTGCAGGACCGTCGAGTCTCTACGGATCAGATGATGGTAATCACTCTCCGGATCCTCCCACACAGGTGACACAGGATACAGACAAGGGCAAGAAGAATGATGAGAAACAGCCACAGGGACTTATGTCCTCGTTATCTTCGAAGAAGGAGAAGCCTCCCCAATGGACCGAAGGCAATACCGATGAGATTGAGAGATCTTCCAGTGGAGCCATCTCGTCGTTTTTCACGAGCAAGAAGAAGAAGAATCCAGAACCTGCTAAAAGGGAGCAGGATCCAGACGCAAATCAGTACGGGAGTCCTCCCGGAAGTACTGGCACACTCAGCTCCACTCATTTCGATGAACCTCCGGCACCTACACTCTCATAGAGGTAGGTAGAGGTGGCCGGCGGATGTTTGTGCATACTTAACGAGTCACCTAGTCGTACAGGAAGCTGGAATACGTAGTAAGGATTGTTGGGAAGATGCTGGGTCTTGGTTTTCAGAAGTACATATATCCATCTACCTCACATCATGATGATACCTCTAGAAGTAGAGCTACCGCTAGGTGCCGATTTTATCCAGACTCACGACTTTCTACATTCCTTAACTTCATCGTAATCCCATCATGCATTCTTAATGCTAGTTGGAAGTGTTACAGTGCCTCTAGAGACGGGAAACCCAGAACTAGATGCATCTCCAGGCGAATTTTAGCCGTACACTGATGTACCGTAGTAACCCTACCATAGCGGAAAAATACGAGCGACATCTAGCCTAGAGGGGGTCGTCTGACCTAGAAAATTGAGTGGTATCACAGGGTTAGACCTGTGATGTGCTGTGCTGCACCGACCGCACATGTGCTGTGCCGACTAGAGCCTAGAGCTCTGTCCACGCACATGTTATCGTCACGTGCAGTCTCACGTGCCCGCGCACGGTCTGGTCTGTAGGGCTCTCGCCCATATAGTCAGACCTCCGCGCACACTTCCTCCTCCTTCCTCTCCTCATGCAACAACGCATATCTCATCATACCCCCTACGGTGCCTTCGCCCCGTGATAAGTGGCCCAGATACCTCGTCTGGGCCAGACGGTTGAGGAGGCCCTCTGATTGGCCAATTGGATTGCCCCCTATAGATAATCGCTAAACTACCCTAATGGTAGTTCTTCCGAAAGTTCATTTCCCCGTCAAAACTCAACCACCCTACATCAAAGGAAAGAACGAAGCCCATTTCCAATCAATTGGGCCAGTGGCTCAATGGTTTTCGTCATCGCTTTCACTCCTGTGATCGCCAGTTCGATTCCAATTGGTGACAAGTTTTTTTCGCGCGAAAAGTTTCGCGCGGTTGTGAATGCCTTCGTTCCTCGTTCGGACTTCGAAGTCGAAGTCTTCGTTACCCTAAAGACTGTTATAATAATTACCTATGAAAGACCCCTATAGTGGCCTCCAGAAGGTCCTTATAGAGGTCTTTGGCTTTTATTATTTTATACCAAAATCCGACCAATCAGAAGGCTTCCTGAACCGTCTGGCCCAGACGACAAATCTGGCCCAGTAAACCAAACTGCTATAAGAACTGAGGCATTGGCAGATGACACCCCTCTGCTCCAGACGCCTCCCTTATATTTCCGCTGCGGTACGTTTACTACCTAACAATGCTGTAACTGCTTTTCCAGCTTCTCAACCACCTCGATATTGAAGTCGTCACAAAATTCTCCGTCATCCAAGCCTCTGGTTGTTTTCTAGGTCCGAAGACACCATTTTATGACTTCCTCGCACTTATCTGCCGCCTTCTCGGCCACTTCGTTTTGGAGGTCACTTTCGTACAATTCCGCTAATTTGCGGGCGGTGCTCACGTCCAGGACGGAGATCGAGGGGGGGCACAGTGACAGGGTGGCCAGATCCAGAGTACCGTCAATCCTCTCAAGTACGAGTTGGAGAAGCAGTAGACCCAAAGAGAACACTGTTGGATGGAAAGGCCGAGAACCCGAGTGGACTGGAACACAGGGGTTGGATTTGTTGTAAGTAGTAAGCTCCATATCTCCTCGAGACGACCGCAAATCCGCCACCGAGTCCGCGACGACGGGCTTGGAGAAAGGCTGGAGTTCGAAGGTGGAGTCTTGACCTATTAGGAGGACAATATCGTCAAGCGTGAGGACGGTATTCATCCATGGGGTTCCATGTAGTTGGAGAATGCCGGCGGAGATTGCCTGTGCTATGCGCAACTTCGTACGAAAGTCCAAGTTGGGTAGTCCATTTGTTGATTCTCGAACGTCACGATCAAGTATCTGACGAAGTGTGAACGATGTGCGAAATTCGAAGGCGTCTGTTCGAGGCGGTGCCTGTTGCGTAGAGGTATCGTCGTCCCAACTTGGCGGGTAGAGACCGAAGCGACGATTCTTGGCAATGTCCATAATCCATCCATGACAAAGATTATTGTCAGAAGCTGGTTTCTTTCCCTTGCCCAGTGAGATCTGGCAGAGATCCAACAGAGAATCAGGAATCGAGGCACGATGTGACTGAGGGCTTGATAAGCGAAGGCTAGCTGTTGTTGTGGAAACCTGTACTAGCGTTTGAGTTGCGGAAGCCGATTCAAAGGCCACTGTTTTCCGAGGCTTCGGCGAAGATCCCTTGAAAAGCGACCTCAACTTCCACTTCGGGACTGATGGCGAAGGAGAGATCGTTGTTGAGTTTTTCTCGGATTCTTCCCCTGGTGCCAGAAAAGACGTTCCAGAACAGGTAATAGGGGCTGTGGAATTGGTGGACAGCGTGGGTTGTAGAGACAGGGAGTCGAAGTCTCCGCACTGAACCCGGAAACTAGTCCAACGGATCTTAGACTGCGGTGACTTCTCGGGTTCAGTTGGCGTCTTATCTGGGACCATTGAAGCCAGCACAACGTGGAATGGAATCTCTTTGGCCAGTTGATCTTCTGTGTTTAGGTTGCGGATGAAAGCCAAGTCGCGGACCACAAGCTCCAGACAAGCCTTGTGAGGCTGCGGGCAATAACAACTCGTTGCTGCACCTCGGAGCGCATTGAATAGGCTTTTGGCCAAGTTACGCAAGACGCCAATGATCTGGTTATGGGATCGACGTTTTCTGCTGGCTCCCAAAACCCTACTGTCTTTGACAAGGCCGTGGAGGAAGGTGTTGGCGGACTTAAGACGTGATATGATGTCGTTATAATCCTTCTTTTTGAGCGTGAAACCTACCCTAGCTTTCCATATTCGCAAGATGGCCTCCTTTCTCGCGGCAAATGGAAGTGTCTGAAATATATCAGGTCTGTTAGCATACCACCCTTGCCACTGTACCTCTATTCAAGCTGATACTTCGAGCCGGTTTACGTACTTCGATCCCTTCCAGCATCTTCTCTCGCAGGCGCAATTTCTTCTCCAATTCTAGTCCCACGGCCCGAATATCTCTCACTTTCTCCTCGAACTTGGGATACGAATCAGAAAGTCTGATCCTTAGCTTGTTGTTCACCGCCGATTTTTCCCATTTGGGTGACATTGGGTCGTCGAGATAGTCGGCAATGTCGACGAACGGCACAATTTGTTCGAGAAGTAATTCGCAGCTTGTTCGGAGTCGTAACATTTCTGTTTCCAAATCTTCAATTAGGTTGGCCAGGTCACTGGGGACTCCCTTCACATCGGCCATAATCTCCCTGTATGTTTTCAGTGCTTGAACCGCCAGAGGCAAAACGCCCAGGACGAGACCGGCAACCTCAAAGCCAGACATGTTGTAATTCAATTTAGGTTGACTGATCCATCAAAGAAGCAACAGTCTTGGCTGTGTCGTGAAGCGTGCTTTGGGAAGGTTCGTTCAGTGACTGATAGAGCTAAGAATGAGAGACGTCGGGTCGAGGAGAAGGAAACAATTGAAGTGGAAGGTTGCTTCCTCTGCAAGTATTGCGCTAAAAAAAACCAACCCCGCAATTTTCGCCTACTATGCACAGAAGAGGAGGCGCATCTGCTTGGGTACCTACCTACCTGAGGTGTAGGCAGCACCGCTGCACTTGCCATTGGGTTCTGTATGCCGCACAGTAACGGCACGGTGGAGCCAACTGCAGTGACATCCAATCCAGGCCGCCATGTACGCCACGGCGTTTCTGTAGCCCGTATTTCCACCACTGAAAACTTGAATTGTGATGATGTCCGATTCGTCACAAGGTAAGAGGACGAGAACTAAATGCAACAGAGCCTTATCTTACTGCATAGTTCTGTACAGTCATGAGCCCAAGTTCCACGCGACCGAATGGGTTTCTTGACGTTGGCTCGCTCGAGATCGTTCTTTCCGCCTCCACACATCAGATTTACGGCAGCATCGACCGAGTGATTCGACTGCCTACCTCTAGCCTCCATCCAGCGTCGGATACATGAGGTGTACCTGAGGTACGACATCACTGAGTCAATTCCCAAACAACCGGACGGCACCAGTGAACACCAACTACTTTGCTCCTCAGAGGCAACATACAACATGGCGACAGAGCTCACAATTTCTTCGATCGTCTCCCAGGGCATCAAAGCGCTCAAGCGACTGGTTGAAGAGTTGGAGGACGACATCGACACTCACGCCAACTCACACTCATTGGCATCCTCTTACCTCTCGCGTTTCAAGCTTTGGGTGGGCAGTCTAGGTGCACATCGGCCGTCCGGGACCAGGTCTCTCGAACACAAACTTCGGGATGCATCTTTAATACGCGACCACATTGTGTCGCTGCTCAGAGATCTGTGCGGGTCGATAGACCATGGTGTGTACTATATTGCCTTGGTTGCTCATCAATCACCAAAACTTGAAAGTGTTGCTGACTTTATGTTTGGCTCACTGTAGCACGGCGTGTTATTTCGGAAGATTACCGCTCGGGCAATAATGAGCAGCGGAATGAGCGCAGTGAATCGATAAATGATGAACTTGCTGAACTCTTTTACAGTGATGATGAGGATGCCAACGATCTTTCCGAGCTTGAACAGGCACTGGGGCGTATATCGAACACCATTAATTGCTTGCTCCGCCTCTCCGCAACAATTCGAAATCCGGCGCCACACGATCACTTCCAATCCCGGGCGGTAGATCTCATCAGAGCATATGAGCCCCGTTACAAGGACCACATCAAACACAAGTTCGTCAATCCTGATGAGGCGCTGGTTGATCGTCTGGCAAAGTCTATGGCGAGAAGGCGGGAATACTTTCGATACCGGGAAGCACATGTGACCCGTGTGGCAGCTGGGATGGATAAGGTTGAGGCGGGAGAAGATCCTGATGGGGCGCAATCGGAACGCAGAACGATAAGTACAGCTATCTCATCACTGCCGAATTATCTCAAGGATGGCACTGCCGTGGCCGCCGGCGTGGATGAGCTGGATGAGCTGGATGAGGTCCGGTCGCTGGCTTCCCAAGCAACTTCATATGCGGCAACAGAGGCCGACTCAGGCGAGCCCCGAGTCCCGGAGATGCCCGCCGAATTTTCCAAGGAAGAAGTCTCTAAATGTCCCTTCTGCCACGTTTTTATTTCCATACAGGCACGATACGACTGGAAGTATGACAGCCTTCCTACTACCTTGTCATCCTATGTCTTGTAGGGAAGCTCAAACTGACAATGTGTCCTTGACAGAAAACACGTTTTCCGAGATCTTCAGCCATATAATTGTCTTGAAATTGACTGCTCCATGCCCAACCACCAGTTCGAAAGACGTGCAGAATGGGCTGAACATATGCGGCGAGAGCATTGGAAGGTCTGGCGTTGTTCTCTTGGATGCGAGAATACTGCTCCCTTTGATAATGTTGCAGAGTTGAAAGATCATCTCCAAACAGTACATGCGGAAGATATCTTGCATAACCTCGAAGGACAGATCAGCTTGTCTACTAGTTTCACTTCCTGCATTCCGGGTTCTTCCAGGGCTTGCGGGCCTTGTCCTGTTTGTGCAAAGGTGAACATAATCTCAGAACAGCACTACCTATCACATGTCGGCACACATTTGGAGCAACTGGCCCTGTTCATTTTGCCTCGACTGGAATACGAGGGCGAGGATAAGAGCAACAATGAAGATGGCGAAGTTCCACATGACAGTGAGGAAGGCACCTCCAGCCAGGATGATGACAAACTATCGGTCCAGGGTGCGGGCTTGACCGCTCAGTAAGAGAGAAGAGACTGAAGGAGTACGAGGATGAGCAAAGAGAGAGAGCTCTCCGCCCTGATTTAGTCCGATCTGGCGGACTGGACGGGTACGAGGATGCGCGAGAAACGATTGCTCGCCGCCAATATCATCGGCGTGACGAGTCCGAAGTTCAGCAAGAGGAAAACACAGTCTCACACACAGATGAGAAGTCTGCTTCTGCCAGCCTTCAGACAAAAGGGCAAGGGGGTGTGGCTGAACCCAGGATGAGGGACAGACTCTCCACAGATCCAATGGATCTGGACGATGAGTCAGAGGCGCGGTATGATATGTCCTTCAGAAGACCTGTCACATTCAGTCCGGAAGGGGAAGACAGCAACCGCAGTGCTCCTTTTGACAGAACAACAACTACGTATGAGGAACTTGGGGAGGTTGTGTCAGACCACGGCGACGAAGTACCCGCTGTACAAACGACTCCAACGAGGTACATTTGTGAACCGTGTCACTTCTCCTCTGATATAAGGCGAGATTATGATCGGCACATCTTAAATTTGCGGCATCGACACACTCATATTACGACCAACGAAGTAGAAGAGTTAGAATCCGAGGATATGCTGGTGGGAGCTTCAGAATCTCTACCTGTCTCTAGCCACGGCGACAAAGTACCCGCTGTACAAATGACTCAAACGAGGCACACTTGCGAACAGTGTCACTTCTCCTCTAGCACGAGGCGAGATTATCATCGGCACATCTCTAGTCGGCGGCATCGACGCAAGTTTAACATGAATGAAAGTAACTCTGGATAATACTGCAAATCCAGGCTTTCATTGTCCAGTTCCGGGTTGCGAGTACGCAGGGGGAGGCAAAATGTTCACACGGCCACAGGACCTTTGGAAGCATATCAGCGGGAGACATCCATTGGATGTCTGATGTGCAGAGTTGAAGGCATTTCCAACGCAAGCGAAACTTCGAGCACAAGTCTAACTGGAGACAGAAAGGTTATGTAGGTTGGCCTTTGAAGAGGACAAAGTGGAAGAATGGACGGAAGATGTTCGAAAAGTAGGTAGATGCGTGTGGGTTTGGTTTGGGTGCGCTTGGGGTTTCTCTTGTATCTTTGTGAACTCTGTGTCAGAGACTGAGGGATTTCTGCGTTGTGTTTTCTCAATAGAGGTCTCTACTAGTAACATAGATGAACTCCTTGTACGGGGTGACAAGGACATCTTACCTGTCGGTGAAGATCTCTCGTAGTAAAGGCGTCTTTGGGTTGATGCCAGTCTTTCAACATGGGAAAACCTGCCCGTACCCTACACCTTATGTAATCCTACACGTACCCTGTCCCACATACAGCTTCCTCCTACAACCAAAAGTCTTGGCGCCAAGTGTTAGTGTTAACGCTTGGTTGCCCGCATAATCCTTAACACCACCCAAATCGCCGTTTTTACGGTCGATATCTCAACAACCGCAGCGACGAAATGTCTACGCCCTCGCCCTCTGGGGCCCCCAAACCA
>MU859234.1:0-75248 GCA_033297205.1 Pseudoneurospora amorphoporcata | reverse complement strand
ATA
Organism: Pseudoneurospora amorphoporcata; assembly: GCA_033297205.1. NCBI lineage: Eukaryota > Fungi > Ascomycota > Sordariomycetes > Sordariales > Sordariaceae > Pseudoneurospora > Pseudoneurospora amorphoporcata. The sequence goes on along the minus strand of MU859234.1, from coordinate 75,245 downwards.
CTTGTTGTGAACCTTTTGGCTTCACCGAACAGCACTGATAGTCTTACCTTCAGCTATCCCACTTAGGCAGATCAGACTGCCGTTCGTCACAAATAGGCTCAGTTTATATATAAGGAAAATTAATCATAAAACAGCTATAAATAAATTTATTTATTATATATAATAAATATATAATTATATTATTTTAAAAATTTATTTAAGAACTTGTTCTAAACTAGTTTAAAACGTATTATAATAATGTTTAAATTATTTATGAAACTTAATCTAAAAGATATTTTATAACTAATAATAAATCTATATATATATTTTTTTATAAATAATAATATTTATGAGGAGGTTAACTCGTACTGTTATGAACGTCAAAACTCACTGTGGCCCCACCTCCCCGACCGGCTATATGTATTTTTTTGAAAACTTCAGCTAGTTTCTGTGCTAAAACTTAGCATTACATTCTTTCGTGACATGCCATTAGATGAAAGCGCCCATATGCAACAGCTCAGATTTACAGTACACTCTTACAGCGCAGTTGTAGGAGGATTAGTAATATGGTCGCAAATCTTTATGTTGCGATCAATTCGTCCTACTCAATTAAATATGATAGCATTAGTGGCATTCTTATATTAATCTATATATTATTTATCTCTCTGATTTTTATCATGGAATTGATTGATCTAACTACTAGTGAGCCTCCCAGAGTGCCAGTAAGCCTCCCTCTACTGGTTCTGGGTGCCAGCAATGCGTGCGCTACGCCGGCTACCCTGTGTGCTAGCTGGAGTGCCAGCTGGAGTGCTGGTTAGAGTATTAGCTTGCGTGCCTCTTCCTCTTGCCATGCTAGCAGTGCTCCCTTCTCTACCCTGAGCGTTGCTACTTCCCCTCTCTCCTCCTCCTCCTTTGGGTTTGTTCTTGTTGCTAGGGGAGCGGCCTTTTCTTTTGGTCTGTATAGTGTTGTCGGCGTTATCCTCTACCTCTAGGTTAATGTCACAGCGTAACCAGAAGGCACGATGTGTGCGCAAGATCTTGATTAACTTGGATTAAAGATAAGAAGTTAAAGAGGGAAGAGATTCCAAATAGGAAGGTAGGATACGAGAGTTGGGTTTTATACCCAGATCGTAAGCGACCGCCAGACTTGTAAAAAGGATCCAGATCAATGAGAGTGAATGGAACCTATGTAATAATGAGAACCTTGACGGTTCCAGCATATGACAACCAGAACCATTATAGTTAACCCCTTTCTATGTAGATATATTGCGCTAGATTGATAGCGCTAGTCGTGTCAAGGCAGTACGGTTCTGGCTTGCTCTGGGCTGTCGGCCCCGGCTGGGTACGAGACGAGGTTGTGACGCTCTAGCTTGGAGTTGAGCGGGCGCTGTAGAGGGAGGAGCTTGAGTGTTAATTGGCGTAGTCAATTGGGGAGTTTGAGGTTTAGTTACGAAGAGGACGTTGTTACGAGGTTGATCTTTAAGTTTCTCTACACGGTCGAACTCTTAGTATTGTAAATAGTTATTATCGTTAAGAAGATTCCTCTCAAGCTCCTAGAATGGATGGAAATCTTTTTTAACGAGCCGTAATAGTATATTCGGTCGAATTTCCGTTCTAAGATTATATATAAGTATAGAATACTATTCTGTATAGTTGTTTGCTGCAATGCCCTAACTAGCCTATGATGATAGTACTAGTATAGGGATGCTACAGTGAACTATGCACTTGTAGCTAAGCGGAGCGGAAGCGGTGGTACGACAGCAGTGCTGAAAGAAGCAGCGTGATTGCAGATACAATAGGAGTGTTGTAAAAGAAGTTTTAGAGAGGACTCTGCTCTCAAGACAGAAGATTACAGTGAACTCTGCACTATAGAAAACACCTTATTATAGTAAACTCTGTACTATAAGAAAAGACCGTATTGTATTGCTTGAGTGTCCTTGCTTGCTTGCTTAAGGAGTGACTAACTAACAGAGAGGAGAGGTCTTTATATACATAAATGCTGAGTGTCTGGAAGCTTCTAGAGTGTAGAAGTGCTTATAAGAGTACTATACTATGAAAGGAAAAAGTTGAATCTATGAGCTTCTATTGCATTCTATAATAACAAATCAATCTAGGAGAAATGCTAAACAGGTTCGAGAATTCAGAACGCAGTGGTGAAACCTCTGTGTTCTAATAAATTCTATAGGGGCTGAGTCGACTGATTTCATGACGTAGAAGGAATAGTGTCCTCAGCAATCAGCCTTCTATATTACAAGGTAGTACAAGGCAATTACAAGGCACAGTACTAGCCACACGTTAACAATAATAAATTTATATATGCAATTAGGAAAGAGATTAGGGAAGAGAACGTTATCCATTAGTATTGCACCTAATACTATACGGTATTAATATATGACCATTTTTAGCACCTTTCTAGTTATTTAGTATAGCGTACTGCCTAGCTATTTTTAGGACATATACTCTCGTTGGGTAAGGCGGCGTTAGTCGAGGTAATCTTCTACAATACGTTCTTTTATAACTTCCACCATCTCGAAGCTTTGGATAATAACGTGGTCAATAAGCATATTCCCTAATAGAAATAAAGTAACATAATTAGTATATAGGTATTTGTATAGGAGCAAACATTGGGAAGATATATTAGTAATAATAAAACTCTTAAGGTAATAGTTTAGAGACTCGACTGGAGATGTGGTACGATATCCAAAGTTGAGAGTTTCGTTTACGAAATAGGTAGTCTACTCTCGTTTGACGGGTATATATGTGGTATTAAGATATTCTAGAATCGCAGTTTGTTGCGAAAAGAAGGCTTTGAGCTTTTCGTAAGCGGTAATAAAGTTCTTATAGGTAGAGGAGAATACAATGTGCTTCTAAAGGTCGTATATCCGCTTCCTACTATATTTAACCTCCTATAGTATAGGACCAAGTTTATTTGCATAATAGGCTAAATGGTTAAGTCGATTAATAACTTCCTCGTCCTCCCTATCTAATTGCTCTAGCTCTTGTACCCCGCCTCTGACATTGTCGTAATAGTTGCGTTAGTTCGATGCCGATAATTCCCGATTGATTTGTGCGGTAACAGCTGCGGAAGCGGCTTGGGTGACTTCGGCGGCCGCGTTCTTATCCTAACGTTGTTTGATTTTGAGGATAACGTTTTTGTTGATGTAAAAGATATAGAGTTGGCGGGTTGCTTGAGGATAAACCCTCTTTACCATAGCCCTTATTGCGTCGTTGAAGTTTGTGATAGTGATAGAAGGTTTTTTAGTACTAATCTATTGTCTGCGTTTATTAACTCAATCCATTAGCTAGTTAAAACCCTCCTATTATTTAGTGTTGATAATGCTAAAAGCGTAAGAGAAGGTAGAGCCGATTTTATTTATACTAACAATTTAGAAGAAAGCAAGACCTTTATTGTTAGTTTTGTATGTGTTATCGTACATTTGAACAGTGGGATAGAACTTCTATTGTTTCTCAGACTATGGGTCACTCTAGAAGAGACCGCGTAGTTTGGTGCGCTCCTTGTCCTTTCAGAATACTTCGTAGTAAACTTTGCGATCGTTAAGCATCTTTATAGTTACTTAAAATGGGTTATAACCTCGTCGAGCTTGCTTTTTTACCTTGTAACATAGGGATTTGAGCTGTCTTTTAGTAAATTATAGGCCTGGGAACTTATTGCGTAACTCTTTTACGATCTCGCGATTGGTTATAGCGGGGCGGTTCAAGTAGCTAGCTACAAAGAAGGTATACTCCTCTTTGAATATACTTCTAATGGGAAGCGGAATATTAGAGAGAGGGTAGTTGTAAAGGTCGTGCTCATCTTCTTAAAGCTCGAAGGTCCACTTGCGGTTATTGTTAGTAAGCGCTTTGCTAATACTCTACTATAGGCAGTCTCGTTTAGTAGTAGAGGTCTTACGTAAGTAGGTTTCTAAAGGTCGTACGGGACTATAAATATAGTAAAAGTTAATTCTAGTATAGCTAATGTCTTTAACTAAGTTTGTACTACAGCACCTCCTCACGCTATGCCCGTTTAACGTAGCCCAGTCATATATAGCATTTGTAAGCTCGCTTAAAGTATCGTATTTAATAGCGAAAAGCGAGGGAGAGGATGGTAGGGTTGGATTGTAAACGCTATTATTATTGTCGCCGTTGTCAAATTCGTCAGGCGTACAGTCTTTGTTATCGATGACTATAGGTTGTGCTGAGGTAGGTTCGGGCTCAATAGTAGAAGGTACTTGAAGATTAGGTGCAATAGCACTAGGCTTAGAGGTATCAGATACGATAGAGTCGAGAAGATTAGAGTTTCTGTCGATGAAGCTATTGGAGATCTGGGCGCCACGGTCACCTGCGTCCGTCGGGTCGGCCATCTACATTACAGTTAGCTGGGGAAACGTATTGAAAACCTATGCATCATTTCGTACAGCTGACTAGATGCGCGCGCGTTATTTACTTCGTAATGCGACGTGCTGATGTTGAGGTAGATTGATTAATAACGATATGATGATGTGTGTGATGGTGGTTTAGTAAAGGAAGTAATGCGACAAGGCGCTAGAATTTGGATAAGTTAGACTGGCTAGACTAGACTAGGGTGGCCAGTGCAGTACGACTGTAAGGGTCTGAACGTGTAATAGCTTGAAATCTAGGACTTGGCGGGCGCAGTACGTGCTAGACTAGCGTAGGGTTAGGGCGGAGGGACAAGGTTAGGGTTAGAGGTGAGAAGGAAATGTGGAGCCACAGTGAGTTTTGACGTTCATGACAGTACGAGTTGACCTCCTCATAATAAAAGGTAAAGAGTATGACTAGTCGTTAGATAGAGTAATAGTACGTAATAATAGACAATAGTATTGTTAAAGGAAATATAAGATAATAATTGATAAGAGCCTCAATTTAGAACTTTATATACGTTTTTATAAAGTATAAGTAAAATAAACATTAAGTTAATATAATATTAATGAATAATCTAGTTAATTTTGACGAAAGTTGACTAAGGAGCACTTTTATATAGTATAGACCACTTAGGTGAGCGCATGCCAAGATAGAGCGAGCCATCTAGACATCTGCCCAGAATTCTCATAATAGATTGTAACTTATTAAAAACTAGTTTCTAAAGAGTTTAGAGTTTTTAATAATAAGAAGGTCTTTTCGCACTGCATAAAAGTCTTCCTACACTGTCAGCAAAAAGGCATATGTATATAACTCTGCCAAATTTAAAGTAAGAGGTATAAGAGGTTGGAATTTTTAGTATTTTTTACACTATAATACAGCATTTATAAAGAATTTTTATCTAGCCTCTAGCGTTTTTCTAAACCGAAATATTAAAAAGGAATAAATTTTATTTAAATCTTTACCAGTTTCAGTCTTAACTCTCTACTGAGTAATGTTGCAATATAATCGTAGGTACCATATTATAGAGAAAAAAATAAGAAAAATTTCAATACTACTCTTACTTACATAAGCCTCCATTCGGATAAGTTACACCTAGTTTCATTTTTTTTTACTACAGTGTAAAAAGACTTTTATGACAGTGCGAAAAGACGTTCTCTTAATAATATATACTTATTAATTCTTATATAAAATATTAATATTAAATAAATAAAAAATTTCTAGGTAACTAACCGTTTTAGGATTAGTTCCAATGCAATTTGAAAAACATTCGATTTTAAATATAACCGAAATTGTTAGGCCCTCAAAGTGGGTTTAATTTTTCTTACAGTGTGGGTCCTGAGATCACCTCAACCTTGGTACGGTTTTTTCACTCAATGGTTGATCCGAGGTTTCCCCGATGGTTGAGGTGAGCTACCTACTCTCTTAACCAGCAAACACCTTTTTCTAAATGACTCCAGTTCCGACGTCACCTTGGTCTGATTACCTAGGAAACTCAGTTCACCAGCTCCGTCGCCACCTCTCCGCCAACACAGCCGAGACAGTCCACTACCACTGCCGTCGCACCCTCGATTTCGCAATCACTTACCGTCGACCTGGGCCTCCACGATTCATCACCCCATTCCCCGCATTCGTGTTCCCAAAGTCCAGCCTACGTCGACAGTAGGCCGCCCGTTACGGCTTTCCCCTTTCCCGCCACCTCTTATTTTGGTTCTGAGAGTCAGTCAACACACTAGCCAATCTATAGCGCTTTTTGGGCCCAACGGGTCTCGCAAGCCAGCAGATCTTTGTCCAAATGGCAGGTGCATGGTTTCGAGGAAGCAGCCGAGGGACGTCCACTCGCCTAGACAAAAGCACATCCAGTCCCCACAACAATCCTCGGACCAGGACCAACCCGCCCACAGAAGTTGTGTGGTGTGTCGACCGTTGTAGCTGCTGGCGCTGTGGACTCTGTGGACAAGGCAGAACAGGCAGTCAAGGCACTGACCATATAAAATCCACACAAACAAACTTGGCATAATGTTGAACATCCTTTGATTCACCTTGATCCATGTCAACCTACCAACAGAGCTTTCGGGAGTTGAGTCCTCAAGTATACGCAGCTAGATGCAGAGCCTCAGGGGGAACTGGTTCCCCAAGTCAAACAAACATTCATTCAGCGGCGTTCTGTCAGGGCGAGTAAGCTCGTTGGCTCGCTAGCTCCGGCTCCTAGCCCCGGCCCCGCAACACCATAGCTCCCTGGCGGTTCTGGTACCGTACCGACTGATCCAAGGAATCAGCAAGGTTGAGGCTCCGATCTGGGGTGCCTCGCCAGCAACTGCTCTATCCTTCAGAGTGATCCCATCTACCTAAGGTATGTTCTTGGCCGTGTCCAAACAAGCAGGTCGCCAACTGCAATCCTCCAACATCTGAAGCACCACAATACTCGCGGCGATACATATGATCGACCCAGACCCCTTACTTCACGATCTGGTGCAGCCAACACATAATGCGAGGGGACAGACCTTACAGTACCCAGCTGATGATCCAAGCATGTTCGTCCGCCGCAGACGATGCACCATCATGAGCAGCGAAATTTCGAAGCAATCTGGGGACAGCAATATTGACAAGGCGTTGAGTCAGCGATATTGAAAGCTCGTAACGGCACTCCTCGACACGGAGGATCGAGCCATGCCAAGACACAATGTGTGGTAAGCGCCATGCTCCAAAGCTTACCTCCTGCCGTTCTCGATGAGTTCCGATCTTTGGTGGCTTGGCATCCACTACGCCCAGATCCCTCAAAGTGGATGGTATCCCGACCTTCTGTACGCGGTAAAGTAACATTTACTACCGCATAAGGCACAGTACTTGAGTTTGTACCTGTTCCTTTTCAATGTGGTCATCACCAAGCCTATGACAAACTGACTTCCAACTTCAATGTCGGTTTGTACGCCACCAACATGTCTTTCTACATATCGCAAACCAATCATGGCTACAGCTGCACTTCAACGCAACGGGCGGTTGGCGTCGGGCAAAGTCCCCTCTTGCTTCTGAATCATCTTGTAGCGTTGAGTGGTTGACCGAGATTTGATTGTTGACGGACCTGCTCCTTTTGGCCAATTGTATTCTGAATCAAGAAACTCATGAGATCACATCATGAGTTTGGGCTTTCACCGTAACCGCACGCATCGAAATGTCCGAAACTCAACTGGCTTCCAAAGAAACACAAACTCGCCCTCTCCTTTTCCGTCACTATCTCCACCGACCTAAATTTACCCTCAACCGCATACCTATTTCATACTTCTTCGTTACTCTCCTTGGCCGTGATCAGCATCCATTGGGATGAGGATGGGCTCAGGCCTCTTCAAGATTTCCATGCTGAGTTGCTGGCCTTCGCAGTAGCTCCAGTTTCACCACGTGCCGATAGACGGGGAGTGCCGGTACCGTGGGTGCAGGATAGCCAACTTCGATACATATCAAAGTGACTCTGCCGCAGTCTCACTGCAGAATCCTTATCTTGGCTTTCCAACACTTCCCTCCTATCGGATATCAGAGTGTTACCGTGTCCCTGCTAAGGAAGTTCGTTAATACGCAGTCACGCACATCTCGCCGAAGAACCAGGGAGATGAGATGGTATGGCATGCCTCGGTCTGATTCATGCGAGGGCCTCTTTTCTCATCACATATCCTACCTACCTACATACATACATACATACCTAGACTAGGTATATTGGCCTTCTAGGTCTGCATGGTCTTGATCGTCGTCCGAGAGACCCTATATCAGGGCTATCGGGAGGCAAATCATGTTGCGGGTTGTGTGAGTTTCGCGGCCTCAAGTCGAGGAAGCCTAGGCTAGGCAGTGCCATGAGGACCAGCCTCCTAGGAAATGGTAATATCATTCCGCTGGGCCGAGTTGGTGGACGACAATGTAGTTCCATATCGTTAGCTCACGTACCGGAAGGACGATAACATTGGACAGGCTTACTCACAGATCATTCAGTCACCAACAAACAACAACTGCGAGTCTCGGGGATATTCTGGGAAGAGCGAAGGCATACAAGAGCAAGCAGAGCGCAGATGATGATGGGTGAGTGCTAGGTAACCCGGGTGTTCCGAGTGCGTGTATCCGCGACAGTTGTAGGAGATCCGGTTATTTCAGTGAGGACGGTGTGCGACCTCGCGGCTGAGGGAGAAGAGGACGGCACCAGCAAATTCTGTCGCCTTCGGGTTTCCCAGAAATTAGGTTATCCATATATTATCAAGAGTTGACGTTATGATATGCGCCTATAAGCCTTTGTGCAGCATGTACATAAGCCGGACATGGCGGCTCAAAGTCGACGAAAGGATTACATCCCGAATATTTCATCTTTGGTCAATTGATCAGCATTTATAAAGCGTGCATTGGAAGCAATGCCGCCGCATGTTCCTGACGAAATACCCCTCATAGATGCGCTGCGGGATGCAATGAGGTAACATGGCATTAGGTTTGTCAGACTTAGGCTTGTCCAATATCAAAAGCTGCACAAGTCTGATCAGTTGACGTTAGTGACACTGGATCACAGCTCCTTATTTCTGGTAAAAATGTGTTGCGCAAAGAGTGTTGCAAGAAAGCCAAGTGTGTCAGATATCGAAAAGACAAAGACAAATTCAGGCTTTGTTTGGGATCAGTTGGCAGCGGCATTTGTGATGTTGCAGATTGATTGAACTGAATATTGAAGAAAGAGCAAACCGCGAGGCATTCGAAGTGGTGGACAATGCAAAGGAATTGGCTAATCAAAGCACTCAGTTGAGTGCATCTTGGCATTCAGTTCTCCAGTTCGAGAGATCACGGCAGCTGCCGCACAGGAGACAGCGCCAAGACAAACGGCAACCTCATGTCAGGGGGAAGCTGGCAGCTGTCGGCCTCTTGTCATTGGCCCAAGGCAGTCCGTTTCGGCCGAGACGCCAAGCAGCGGATAGGCGGGAGCGGCGCTGATGTGAGGTGTACCTCACCTCCTTCCACTCCCAACATCAGACCGTGACGTTTCTGTTATAACGATCCCAATCCCCGACTAGCAATGCGCAAAATGTTCTCATGGACAAACTCGGTGTCTATTGTGTGAAATTGCCAAGTCACAACTCGTCATGCTTCGACAACCCCAGGTCTCTGGCTTCACGATGAATTCAGGGTGATTCTCCGACGACGTGGAGGCTCAAACAGAGGGTGTTTGCTATAGTGTAACGACGACATCACGTATCAAATCGGAGGGATTAGGTCAAATACAAAAGGCCCCATCAGCGGCAATTGCGGCCTTGGATTTTGAGCAAACAATATTTCTTTCCGCCAGGGAATGGTTGATATCTTGGCAACATGTCACTCGCGGCTTCCAAAGTCCGATACATGGACCGCCTGACTCTTTACCTCAATCGAAATTTCAGAATCTTCGACATGCTTTCCCGAACTTCGAGAATTACTGGCTGCCGACCATTCGGTCGTGCCTTGGCCACGACTGGACTTTTTATTCAGACTGCGGGACTAAAGGACACACACGGGCACACGTGGGATCCGAGGATGATCTCTCGAGGGGCCCCGTACTTCAAGCGTCACCTCGCCTATCCGGCTTCAAGTCAAACAAAATCTGCCAGATGAGCATGATGCAGAACTAGACGGAAGCTACATGTCTCTGGAAAAGCGAGTTAGTAATACGCAGTCACTAGTGTGAAGCACCTTCCATCCTTCAGTAATTCTTCCTAAGGAGTGAGCTGAGGTGACCTGAAGTGTTCTTTCCATTACGCAAGTCTTACCGTGGGGTCAGCAAAAGGGGCAAGAACGCTTCACCGCTCTATTGGAGCATCCATATCACACCTTCAAGTAATGTTCTGATATTTAGGGAAAGAACTTCCCATAATGGGTTGCGGAGTTTGCTAGCTTGGGTGAGCCCATCCCAGACATCTTCACCCAGACAGCAATCCCGATTCATTTTCCCATGATCTGTCAAATTATCTTCTCTCCTCTCCTTATCCGAGCTGTGTCCGGAACCCATTCTCACCATCAAGCCCGCGATCTCCAAAGCCTTCACTAGTGGCGGCCTGCAACGTCGACAAGAACTTTCAGGTAACCATCCTTGGGGGTTGCCTCCTCGTTCGGTTCGCGGCTTTTCAGTCAAATCCTACGCTCCTTACTCAGCCCTTGACCTGCCAAACGACGCTCCTTTGCTCAACCTCTCTCCTTATCCAAGTCTTGTTACATTCTAACTTCAGGATGCTGCTATATCCTACCCTCCTGACCGCCGCTTTTGCGGCCACTGGCATGGCGGCTGCTGCCCCTGCCCATACCACAGGCAACAAAGGCACCGCCTCACTGGTGCAAGTCCGCAATCCGAACTTCGAATTCAGGCATGGCCCTCTTGCGTTGGCAAAAGCATATCAGAAGTTTGGCGCCCCAATCCCAGAGGACCTCAGAGCCGCCGTCGCTAGGTTTCGCCGGAACCAGAAGCGACAGACCGGCACTGTTGAAACGGACGCCGAGAAGCACGACGTCGAGTACCTGACACCCATCTCCATCGGTACTCCGCCGCAGGATCTCATTGTTGATTTCGACACAGGGTCTAGCGACCTCTGGGTCTTCAGCACGGAGATGGCCGCGAAGGATATCAAAGGCCAGGCTGTGTACGATCCGAACAACAGCTCCACGTCTGAGAAGCTCCAGGGTTCAACCTGGCAAATTACATATGGCGACGGCAGCTCCTCGAGCGGCGACGTCTACCTCGACACGGTCACGATCGGCAATTTAACTGTCCCTAATCAAGCCGTAGAGGCGGCCAAGAAGGTTTCAGACGAGTTCACGGATGACCCCAACAATGATGGCTTGTTGGGTTTGGGCTTTAGTTCGATCAACACAGTTCAACCTACCCCACAGAACACATTCTTTGACAACGTCAAGAAAAACCTTGACACTCCTCTGTTTACCACTGATCTGAAGCATGGTGCCCGTAAGCTTCTTCGCCTGCCAAATACCATGCCCTGAGAAGATACTAACACTTCTATAATATAGCGGGCAGCTACAACTTCGGCTACATCGATCCCGCAGCATATATCGGAAACATCAGTTGGACGCCTGTTGACAATAGCCAGGGATTTTGGGGGTTCACCTCCCCGGGATATGCGGTTGGAACTGAAACGTTGCGGAATCACTCAATCAGTGGTATTGCGGACACCGGGACTACGCTGCTGCTTCTACCCAAATCCATCGTCAAGGCATATTATAGTGAGGTCCAGGGCGCCCAGTACGACAGTAGCCAGGGCGGTTATGTTTTCCCTTGCAGCCCTACTCCACCGGACTTTGTCTTTGGCGTCAACAACGGCATTGTTACTGTTCCAGGAGACATGGTGTTGTATGCACCAATTGATAGTGCCAACCAAAACTGTTTCGGTGGCATCCAAAGTGATACAGGCATTGGATTTTCGATCTTCGGCGACGTCGCGCTTAAGACGAGCTTTGTTGTGTTTGACGCTGGCGGGTTGCAGCTTGGTTGGGCGGCAAAGAACCTATGATTTAGGTGTATGGACATGGTTGGACCTTCCAGGAAGTTTCATTTCCTCTTCGTCAATCAGGAACGTCGAGTTCCCCTTTGTGTTCGACTATACTTGTAATCTTAGTTGACTGGCTTTCGTGTTACTTCCAGGCGGGGAATACCTAATTTACAACTTTGAACAACTGCAAGATTCTGCCCATGTCAGTTGCACAAGCCTCCGTCTGAACACAAGAGAGACAGATGCTCATTTGCAAAAATAATCCTACCTCAAATTCATTGTCGAGATAGCGTTTAAATCCTATTGTAGTTAACGGCTACGATGCCGATTGCAACATGCAATTTAACCGAATGCTACAAAGGTATGTCAGCAACCAGCCTGAGCCTGTATCATTAATCTACAACATTCAGCCGTAGAGTGTCCAAGTCAGATAAGCTTTCCGATAAATATGTTTAAGCCTTTGAACAGTACTGTACCTTGGTAGGGTGAAATAATGAGTTGGTGAACACCGCGTCTTGAGTTCCGCTATAGATAGGATTGACCATAGGCAACTTCTGATCTCGGATCATCCTGATTTCTGGATATCCTATCAACGCAATGGGCACCTCAAGATCCCACGAGCTACAGGCCCCATGCGATGATACGGAAAACGGGTCGACCACGGAGCGTAGTCTGAACCAGGGTCCCGGCTAGAACTCTTTTCTTCCTACTCTCTTTGAGTGCCGGACATCTGTAGACAGGCTCGTCCTGCCGAGTACCACAATCCACCGTATTCAGGGGAGGAAGGGAAATGATGAAAAGAGGAGATGAAAGCTAAAGCTCAGAAAATCGGAGTCGCCTGTCTTGCTCATATGGACACCTCTGTCGCCTCCCTCCCAGTGTGATATCCTTTGCCACGACGCGGCGATTCAAGATGTTGTCCCAAAACGCAGCCCTTCAGCTGCTATTGCTCCTAGCAACACTCGCAACAGCAGCGCCCAACTGCCCACCCCTCGGCCCCGTATTTGAAAAGCCGCGAAACTTCAGGTCCAGCGCCGCCATCCGCGCTGCCCTCGCTAACCTCACCGAGGCCTTCCAAACCCGCGACGCTGACAACTCGGCCGCCGTCCGCGCCAACATCACGAGCTACAGCCACGAGGTGTTCAGCATCAGCGACGTCGACCCGGTCATCTTCAGCTGGCACCGCACCGCTCCCGCGCACGCTTCGAGCCACATTACCAATGGCGGGGTGAAGAAGACAGATGCGGATACCGTGTACCGTCTGGGCAGCTTGACCAAGATCTTTACCGTGTATATGTGGCTGGCGCAGGACGGGGATGTGCGGTGGAATGAGCCGATTACCAAGTATGTCCCCGAGTTGGCGGAGGCGGCGGATAAGGCGAAGGATGATCCGGTGGGGAATGTGGCCTGGGGGGAGGTGACGGTGGGGAGTTTGGCTGGACAGCTTTCGGGAGCTGTGAGGGATTGTAAGTGCAGTTATTCTCTACACCCAAGATGAAGGTGTATTGGGGGTTGGAAGAAAAGGACTGACTGAGGATGGGCTAAACACATAGATGGCCTAATGGGTGAACTCACCCAGACGGTGGACCAGAACACTGCGATCCAGCTTGGATTTCCGGCTCTGAACAGCTCGGACCCCACGCTACCCAAGTGTGGTGTCTGGCCTCACTGCAGCAGGACCGGTAAGTCTTTCGACCTCTCCCAGTCAAGAGCGAGGATCTGACAGGCAATCGACAGAATTCTTCTCCGGCCTCCTCTAAGTCTACCCCTCCTACGCCCCCTTCACCACCCCCGCCTACACCAAACACCGGTTTCCAAATCCCCGCCTACGCGCTCGAGTTCATCAAAGGCAGGCCCTTCCAACAGCTCATGGAAGAATCCATCTTCCGTCCGCTCAATCTCTCCCACACCTTCTACAACAAGGCCCCCTCAAACCTCGGCATCGTCCCCGGCCCCGCCTCCGCCTCCGACGCCCAATGGGACTACCAGCTCGGCGACGAGAACCCAGCAGGAAACATGTACTCCTCCATCCAGGACATCTCCGTCCTCGGCCGCTCCATTATGCGCTCCACGCTGCTCGCCCCCGTGCTCACAAACCGCTGGCTCAAGCCCGCGTCCCTGACTTCCGAACCCAACGCTGGCGTCGGCTACCCCTGGGGCATCCGGCGCATCGTTTTGTCAAGCGTGGCCAACGGCAAGCGCGTCGTGGACGCATACAACAAGGCCGGGCGGATTGGACACTACAATTCGCTTCTGAACCTGCTGCCGGACTACGGCGTCGGCTTTTCCGTCTTGTTAGCTAGTCCGAACTTGCCTGCCAACGCGAACGTCAATCTCGCGGATGCGCTGGACGAGCAGCTTTTACCGGCCTTGGAAGAGGCAGCGAGGGAGCACGCGCAGGATACCTATGGCGGGGAATACTCCAACGGCGAGAACTCTTCCCTGAAAATAACCACCCAGCCCGACCGCCCCGGATTAGGAATCGAGAACTGGATGTCCAACTGGACGGACATGCAGTATATTTCTGTCGTTCTAGCAGCTGGGTACTCGGCCGTCAGTCCCTCGATTAAATTGTACCCGACGGGGTTGGACACGGTGGTTCCGGGGGAGATGAATCGCGATACGGGGCGCGCGGCGACAAGGGGGAAAAGGGTGGCGTATAAGGCCGTGTTTGAGGATTTGAATGTGCCGAGCAGAACGCCACCGAGTATGTTCTCGACGGACTGTGGGAGCTGGGTCAGCTTGACGGGGGTCACGTATGGGAGTATGCCGCTGGATCAGTTCTTTTTTGAGGTGGATGGGAGCGGGAGAGTATTTAGTGTTGAGAATGCGGCGTTGAGAATGTTTATGAGGAAGAGTTAGGGGAGGAGTGGTGGTGACGAGGAGGAGGGGGGGAGAAGGGGGTCTGTGAGATGGAAGTGCGGGGCTGGTTTGGGGAGGGGACAGAGAAATGATTTGGACATGATGCCGCCATCAGAAACTTTAAGGTCTTCGATATTAGAATATCTCTTTGATATATTGAGTGCGCTTACGACGTTCTCGAACGTTTCAATGCAGACCTGTCGTCGACATCGAGGAGTGTCTGCCGTCACCTCCTTTTAAAATCTTGGACACCGTCAACGGAATGCGGGCTAGAGGCTCAATCCAGAGAGAGAATATAAAATCTTGATTTCCGCTTACCATAACAAGCAGAACAAGCCCGATTAGCTCAGCTGGTTAGAGCGTCGTACTAATATCAGTCCTCTGATATCAAGTCAATGCGAAGGTCAACAGTTCAATCCTGTTATTGGGCATTTCTTTTTTCGCTTTTTGGCATCTGCACTCTCGTCCTCCCTCTATATTTCCTTTTTACTTTACTTTCCATAGTTTTTTCTTTTTGCTATTAGTACGTTGCCAGTTGAATGGTTGAGCGTGCATGGTATCATCCATAGCGACAGGTTAGCAAGATGTATCTATCCAAGTCTACAACAACAACACCCTTTGCAAGATGTAAGCGTGATGATAAATGCAACAATGTTGAATATGCTCGCAAATTAAAATATCTTTTACGAATGTTACACTGTTCATATGTTGCTGACTGTATCACGCTTACATCATCTCTCTTTCTCCTTAACAATGGACTTTGCCTCTGGCTACGTATTTGTTCCGAAATTGAACTCTGCGTCTGGATTGAATCCCACGTGCAGATGAACATAAACTACATTGAAGATTCTCCCAAGCCTGGAACATGTAGGACGCCTCATGGCTTATCAGAATCATGCGGCAATCAGTCCCCCGTCCACTAAAGGGTGTGCTGCAGATGAACACACAGGTGGGGCAAGCTAGGGGAATTTTTGTTGTCGTTGGTAGAGACATCCCTCAGTTGGCGCGGAAACGAATAGGGGCAGGTTTGGTTCAAGTGGCTGATCTTCTTCCTGGATGCTGTAAGTTGATAGGCTCATCGACAGAGGTGGCGTCGGCATGCTGACACAAGCGGGGTGAAAGCCTTCAGGAGCTCGTCGACAAATCCGGGCTATTCTAGTTCGACTCTCAGAACGTGGTCTGTAGCTTGGGATAGTAATCAGCGTTGACCTTTAGGTCCGCAAAGATCCGACCAGAGTCATCATCGCTTAATCCTTTGAGCCTTTGAAGATCCTCCTCCTCAAGTTTCTCCAACTCCTCAGCAGGTTCTTGTTTGTTCTCTTTCTCATCGGCCTTCTGTGGCTCAAGAGCCTTTTCGACACCGGACGACTCGCCGACAAGAAGGAACTGAGTGTTGACATAGTCGAGGTGCTTGGGCTGTGTGGACATCCATCGGAGAGATCGAAACTCTTTGAGCACCCTTTTGGAAAAAAAGTCATTAGTCTTTGCTTTGCTGACCATGATCGATGATATGGCATGGTGAACTTACTCCTCAGGATACTCCGGACCCCTTGGTAAACGTGCATTGGCTGGGGCAGGATATTGTGGATTTCTGGTACTGATGATGAAACTGCCCTTGGGTTTTAGCCCAATCTCCTTCTGGACTTCCCCAAGCTCCTCGGGTAAAGTGAGTATGTAGGCGAGGTGGCTGTCGGACCCAGTGCTGGTAATGGCATACACGCCCTCGGCCACAGGCGTTGCGGCGGGACTGTGTCTGGTGCCTGCTGTCTTGGTGTCATAGTCATTGGACGCCAGGAACTCATCCTTGAGCTGCCGAAACGAGGCGCCAGTCTTCTCAACGAACGAGATCCACCTGTCTTTGCCAGACTGAGGGAGCACTTTCTTTGGGATGGCACACAAGCGGCTGTTGCCAGCATCACCAATGGGACCGCTTCCGAGCTTGGCGTCCTTCTCGATAGGGCGGAGTAGGATGTAGCTCCGCGCAATCTCATTGACGGCAGAAGGCTCATCAATGCCGACCCGGCCACGGAAGAAAAAGTAGATGATGCCCTTCTCGAGGATACTGGAGGGCACAGCTTCGGGTTCCTCTCGACCATGCGGCTCGACAGCACTCTTCTTGTCTTCCTGGGCTGCCTTCTCTTCTGTCTGACCCTCAGTCTTCTCGGCTTCAGCACCGGTCTCCTTGGTCTCCTCGGTTTCTTTCTTCGTCGACTCGTCATCCGCGATCTCGGTCTTGGTCCGCTTGGCCTTGGGCGATTCGCTGGCGCCTTCCGTATCAGGATCGACCTTGTGCTTGGAGCCGGGCTCGGCCTCCGAGGCAGGAGGTGCCGCATCAGGAGCTTTATCCTCCTTTTTGGAAGCCTCTCTCGTAGTGGGTGCCATGTTGATGGGTTCGTAAGAAGTGACAAATGGATGAAGATGACAAGATGGTGCAGCGCTCCGGTGAGCTTGACGGAAGGAGTTACGAGGAGAAGAGAAGAGAATGACCCGTTAGAGGCAAGAGCTGAGTAGGTAGGTACCTCCTACAAGTAAGCACTTTGACGTGAAGAGTCCTGCAAACGGCTCCTTCTCTTTGATCAGTTAACAATCACTACTAACTTCAGTTCTCGAAAGTAAACAGAAGTATGATGTCATGATGGCAGCTAGCACTGTGTCAATATGCTGTAGGGCTGAGTACTTATTCATTGTAGATCTTGAGTTTGATTGGTCCATGCTGGTCGTCAAGCGCTTGGGGATCCTGACGGACAGGAGATGGAACGTGCGTAAAGACCTGATCCACTTCCCCGTCGCAAATGTATTTCAACTCGTCCTCCCGCATTGGAGCGACGGGACCGAACTTTCAAAGTGCATCGTCACTGCATTCCGACGGTGTCAACAACATCGGCAGTCGTGGGTACATACGGTCTGCCCTGCGTACAGTAGTTGTCGGCGGTGAGGAAGGATCGAGTGGACGAATGCACTGTATTTCCGTAATGTACCCTACGACGGATGCTTTGAGGTTCGCTCCGATGAGTGGCCGATGTTGCCGTGAAAGAATAAGTACCTACGTTATAACCACTAAGACCTCCTTCCTCTTTCGACCTATCTGACATGATCTGCTTATTTTTCTTCCCACCGACTTTTCGCCTTTCGTCATTTCCAGGTTGTTCTTCAACTGGGAACTCTCTTCACCTTAATTCCCCTTCCAATGCCTTTCCCGTCTACCTCTACCGGCACGTCCAATGCAACCGAACCCCTTTCCTGCCCAAACCCATGAATGCTATTGAGTACTTATGCTTCCACCCATGAGTCCCCTTCTGTTGTACGAGTCTCGACTCTGTGCTAATCAAATCTCGTTTTCCAGTGTAACCTTCGCTTCTAGATCTCGATAGACGTCTCGTGGGACTCCCAGGTCATCCATCATCTCTCGAAACTCCCGACCGCATCTCTGCCCTTGTGTCTCCGAAACGGTCTCTCGCCGAGCTCCAACTGACCGTGATCGGGCGTGCCGCTGTCCTATCAGCCGATCCAACACCATGGGATACCGACCATCCGACCGCATCATCGCCACCTCAGCCAAGGCCTTGCAGATGGACAACCAGCCCAGGATGTAATTGATGTTGGTAGTCCCTTCCATCATGCGGAACTCCATGGTCCGAGGGTTGTTCCGCGCCCGTTCGTCCTCCTGCCCGAATGCGCTAAAGTTGAAACCGAGTCGTCGATATGGCTTCTTCTCTCCCGACAACAACCGCCCCAGCTCCGTATGCGAACCTGCTTTCCACAGCTCCTCGATAGCCTTTCGATCTTTGGCCTGCATCTCCGGATGGGTTTCGAGCACTTCCGCCACCTGCCAATCCTCGACCAACACACCGTCTTGGCAAGCTGCCGACTCATGCTCCCGGAGTGCGATTTCTTGAGCTCTTAGAGCTAGGCGACTGTACTTTCGTGTCTCGAACCCCCAAGTATACACGTTGTGATAGTTGGGCGATCTTGGGTTTCTGATGCTTCGAATTTGCTCTTCGCCCATCCACAGCAGCGTTCCTAGTCTTTTCAAGGTGGTCAGACTGAAAGGCTGTCCGTCTGTTCGTCCGATGTGGATGTGGACTTCGCAAGTGTAGTTTGCGACCAGACGGTGGTTCGAAAAGAGCGAGCGCAATACCGTCTCGAGCCGATGCTTGGTCTCGGCGTCCTTGGCGGGCAGTGACGGCGAGCTTACTTCGACAGACAGCCACACATAGCCCTCCAGATTGGCTTGCTCTGGTGTGGGTTCGGCCGAGTTGGCTTTCTTGACGATCCAGTGCGACTTCCAGAATGCCCGCTCATGGCTTGCATCTTTTGTGATTCGAGATATGGTGGTCGACTTCTCACCGGCTTGGCTTATCGACTTGGCGATGCAGTCATAAACCTGTTCCCGCCGAGTGGCTTCGCTGTCTCTCAGTCGTGTCATGTTGACCTTTCTGTGGTCTTCGGGTTCCGGATCTCGCTCACCCTGGACAAGGAGAGGGAGCAAGAACTTTAGCTCCACACCGAACGAGAGGTCATGTACTGTATCAAGCGGTGCAGTCGCCTCCATCAACGAGTGTTTGATGCCTTGCTTCGGTGATTCAATGGCGAGCCTGTGTGGATCCAGGGGGTCGCTGGGATTGGGGATTGCAATCACAATCCTCCTATCTACCACCCAGTACCCGGAGCTCGACAGCATGTCCGGCTCCTGTATATACGGAGCCATATTGACCGTTCGGGGCGGCGTGGTCTCTGCAAGCTGAGAGGAATATAATATAAGGAGGTATCAAATATCAAAGGACGGGGAAGAGGAAAGTCGAGCTGCCTGGTGGAAGCCTCTTGTTGATGGTGGGCGCTTCGTTTGCCGAACGCGGTGAGGGCATCAACCAACTTATGTTCCTTGCGGACCTAGCAGTCCAGTTTTAAGGGAAGTTCAAGTAGTCCGATGTTGTGTCGTCCCTTTGGCAAGTGTCATGGGCTTGGTGCACTGCACTTCTTGGCTGAACGGCCGGGTCTCACGTTTATCTTGATCCAGAAGATACCCCGACTCTAGATTTCGGATGCGTTAGCCGTGACCTTGGCAAACAAAGTTACAGTGCCAAACTGGGAGGCTCTGTTACCTCTGGACCGCCTGCCAACCTCTAACTGGAATGTCTTTGGATCAATTTTGGTAACTACGACAGGTCTCCGCCGACGAATTGGGCGCGGCACCTCGTAACCGTTAGCAAAGGGTCCCAAACTGTGCGAAGGATACGACTCCAGACACCGTAGGGACTGTGCATACTTATCAACGTTTGGACCTGACCCAAACAAAGCCGGTTACAGAGTCACATCAACTCATATGCTGAAATTTGCTGACGCAGATAGTAGAATATCCGAACCGGGAGAGAGCTACGAGGAAACCCTGGTCGGA
This sequence comes from Pseudoneurospora amorphoporcata, assembly GCA_033297205.1. NCBI lineage: Eukaryota > Fungi > Ascomycota > Sordariomycetes > Sordariales > Sordariaceae > Pseudoneurospora > Pseudoneurospora amorphoporcata. Next base: position 55,142 of record MU859234.1, on the reverse strand, counting down.
CTGGGAAGAAGGGATATAGAAACTAAATGGCATCGGCGGGAAATTCAGGTGACGCCTGGAGTCTCCGCCCAGCTATTATTATATCTGTCAGCGCCTTAATCCACGAGACCACCCTATACCGATACCAGCGAGCCCTTGCCGGCGCCTGCTGAGTTGACACCTTAACAATAGGACCACAAACTGCACCAACGACTGCATATCAACCCTGACCCATACTGCCAGCCATTATCCATATCACTTGGGGGTCCAACGCCGGTCCTAACGTCCATCAAGATTCGTCGTTGGCTCGGTAGGTGCCAGATTGGCCCACCTGGGCAAGGTGCTAGGTCGCAATACTGGGCGTAGCAAATGAAGCGTTCCCCCCTTTAGGGGAAGGTCAAATCAGCACCACCATGCATACCACCCCATACCACCCCGCCCGCATAGCTGCTACATCACTAGATTCCCCAGCCGGTCTCCAATCACATCCCTGATCTTAGCACGCCTGGTGATCATCCCATACTGAGGCCAGAGCACTGCCGGCGGTTCGGCTTCAACTTCTCTTCGATCGCATCATGCCTCTAGATGCCAAGATTATCTTGACGAGGTTCTGGCCCTTCGGTATTTTCTTTTTTTTTTCCCCATCCCTCCACAGACTCCGCGCGGGGGTCTCATAGTTTGCTCACTGAAGGTATTACCCCGAATATCAGGGTGACTACCTCGGGACAATCTCGCCTATCGTCCTTCCACTCGTCGATATTTGACAGGCAGCCATACGTCGTCAGCGTAAGGTTTTGATATCTGAGACTTGGACCGAAGCGGCGCAGATGGCGGTCTGCGTCTTACACACACACAAATCCTCCTGGCCTCAGCCTTTGCCATTCATTGCATCTTTCCTCTTCCTGGGACTTGTTTGATTTTCCTTGTTTGGTCTTCTGAAACCCGTCAATGGGTGTGCTCGCATGGGGATTACCACCCTCTCGGATCAGGCTCCCGACTATAAGAGAGGACGTGTTGGGGAAACCATGGCCCAATTGGCAAAAATATCATACGCCACGCAGCTGTCGCCGACATACATGACAGATCTACAAAGGCACTGTACTAGTACCGAACCTGATCACCAGGGTACTGAATAAAGCAATCGATTTGCGACACACAAGATCTCGTCAGACATGATCTCAGCTAATCTCCCTGTACCCCGTCTTCATATTTTACCTGGACTGGTCGACTCAAGGCCACTCGAAGCAGCACAGCGTGCCAGGCCATTGAAGCAGGATATTAAGTCAGGGGATATCAAATTAGTGCCAACCGGCACTCGTAAGTAGAGAAGCCACCTTTCCCCCAGGAACCCCAAAAAGAACTATCACTCGACCCTCAATTGCTTTGTTATTGGCTTGAACTAGCTCTATATTTCATGTACATCGACCTAACCAAAGATGCAACCACAGATTCGGGCTTCGTCGGGATACGGTTGAGTTGCACTCCGTAAATTCCGGGTTCAGACCCCAGGCAGACATGGACAATTGTGTTCCCATTTCGATTCTTGCAGAACCTGCACGCCTTCCTCTCCGATCTTGTTATGAGAGAATATCGGAATGATCAGATATGGGATCTACCTACCTGGTCACTTGGTACCCAAACAGCATGTCAGTATGGTATTGTGTAACAGACCACGAGCCGCTGTCACATGTCCTCAAGTTACACAACATCAGAAGCTTCTACCTTTGGGCTGAGGAGGCATATTGATGTTTCACAGAAGACTTCTATCCATTCTGCTTGGGCATCTATAGTCGAGATGCGTACGCACAATGTATCCTGCGAGCGCCTGCAAAGGGTTGACACGCTGCAGCACCGCAGCATTGCAGGCAGGCATGACCCAGCTCTCCCACTTATATAAGACGCAGGCGGCTAGAGCGTCGGCGGTGGAAAAAGAGTTCGTTGGGCGGAGTAAGAGGACATGACTTGGGCCAACAAGGTGTTGCTACTCTTTCGTCATCTCACGGTTCAACATCGAATGTTGGCTTGGATTTGTGATGACGATGTCAGAATTTGCAAAGACAAAACAAACAAGCACCTAGCCAGTGGCATGAAGTCATTCACAAAAGGGTGGGACAAGGACCGGTTAGATTCGGATGATACCTGCTGAGCGCTCAAAGACAATGCTCCTTGTTGTCGGGTAGCATCTTTCCGTCCATTCACAGACTTTCGCTCACCAAATCATTTGTCATTACTCCTTGGACCCGACAGGAGCTGGGGCTGCTTTTGAAACAAGTAAGAGCTGGAAAAGCCGGGTCTTGTCTACTGGGCTTACGCTCAACATCCAGTTGATGCCAACTTTCAAGCAAGAAACTCAAGTTCGGACGCTGACCGACTTCGACCATTCCGCGTTATGAGCCTGAACGTCTTCGCAAGAAGTCCCGAGGCGAGACGACGGAGGCGGTGAAAAAAAAAAAAGGGGTCAACGTTTTAGATATTCTCATCCTATGATGCCTTTTATTGCATTGTATCTGATATTCTTTGTTGAAGGTTTGTCAAGCTCATTCATTACACAAACTTGATCGAGGCGCACAACGCAGTGGCATCAATCAAGTCGGTGGATACCAAGATACCACAACTTGACCGACAAGGAACTCTACATACAAAGGAAAAGCTGCCGAAGGAAGACAACCACCACAAACTGATGAAAGGGGAATCAAGATAACAAAGAACACAGGAAGAATGAAGCTGAAATGAGCATCCGGAATGCGAGAGAAACTGGCTCACCAACAGAGGCCTTGGTAGCCAGCGAGCCATGCAACGAGCCATGTAGAAAACTTCATGACTGGATGCAATAAAACCAATCCCAGAAGAGATCAAAGCAGTCACAAAGACGAACAATTTCCCGGTTCACCCTCCGTCAACACCAACACAGACACCAAACGTCCAAGACCCTGATGATCATTCAACATGCCCCCGAGATCAATCGGTATATCAGGCAGTTGCATATCAGATCCAGATTCAGGATCGTCTCAACCGCCTTCCCGTTGGTTAACATGGGAGGGATCAACCAGCAGGCGGGCATATTGCAGGGTAACATGCAGTATAACAAAAGCCGTTAACTGTCAATTAGCCGCCTACTCACCACCTTGATAGTGATCAATTGATATCGGATCACGCGTGTAATCTTGAAGCTAATCACATCATCATAGTCGGATCTTATACGAGGAAGCCTGAGCCACGAACCATGAACCATGACCTATATAGCCGCCCATCCATACTTATGATCACAACATCTCATCTCCCATATCTCCATTTCGCCGATAACCAGCCTTTCTTTGCAGGCAACGGCAATGGCACAATGGAACTCTCGAATCCCCCGCAGATACTGAATGATAATACAAAGAGGCATGGATCCTCCAAGGGATTCATTCATTAATTGCCCACATAAGTCTTGTGTCGTATCACCTGACAGATCACCTACTACGCCCACCATTCTAGAGTCTCGCTACTACCTACCACACACTTCAACCACGACCACCGACCACCACCAAAGTCTACCAGACTACCACCACGAGTACTAATACATACTACCTACCTACCTACCCCTCCATACTTTTCAGCTACTAGACTACTACCGGTTTTAGTTTGGCAAGATCGGTCCGTCGTCGGACGGGCTCCATCTGTCTGGTAACAAGTGGGGAAGCAATCCTTCGTGTTCCGGTCGTGAAATGTGAAAAAGAAACTCGTCATCACGGTCATAGTCATAGGCACGGGACGAGTAAACCCATAGGCCATGGTCAGTCGTATCCACGGTCAAGGTCAAGGTCATAGTTACGTACAGACATACCTTGCTACCAGTACCACTACGACGACTCTTTCTTTATCTTGCCTTAAGTATCTGGTTTAAAATATCTGGTGTCACGTGTAAAGACATTTCCAATCTCTGCGGAAGCTGATACACCGACCGTCACGGTAGGTAGAAAGCAGGCCTGGTCCGCTGGTCGTTGAAGGCCTCGTCGCGTCTGTCGGTTTTATGCCATAACTTTTCCAAAACAGTTGACATGTCATATTTCTCGACACTCCCCTTCGTACCCTTCGCCTAGTCTAAGCGGTAGGCAGATGGAGGGGAGCAACTTTTCCGGACGGACCGATTTGCAGAGATAGGTACCCATCGACTGACTGACTGACTGAGTTTCCACCGCGCAAGTGAAAGTGATCTGTAACTAATATGCGCGTATGAAACTCGACATCTATGCGCTGGTGGTGACTGATACGCTGGTATCTTCTAGAGATTGACCACGCAGGCGATGGATGATAAGACTCGAAGAGCGAAGCAGTATGGGTGGTCTATCTCGAAGGATTATGTTGCAGCTCATGTGGGGAGCTGATTGTAAGTAATGCAAAACCACTCAATCCAAGGCAGTCATCCTTTCAGTTCAGCTAAATCAAAGCAAGCCCAACAGCAATACCTTTTGCCCCAGACCCATGATATATATATATCGCGAAGTACAGCAAAAGAGGAGATGCTCCCCGAAGGGCCTCCTTCTTTCGACAAAGCTAAGAGATATCAAGCCAACAAATAATACATCAACACCCTTCAAATTGACGTGCCGAATGAACGCCAGATAAACCCCTTGTCAGACAGTAATTCATGTATCCATTTCCATGTCCTCATCTCATAACCCATCCATCCTGTCCTTCGTCGTCATTCCATCATATACATACCAAAGCCTTTCTGGCCTTCTTGTCATCGAAACAGCCACGCGCGTGTTATACCATGAACCCTGCGTGGCCAATCCAGTACTAACTCGTCGGTGTCCCAGATCACATCGAAAGTGAAATCGCGATACGCACCATTGGCGCTGTCTCGCTTTTTCCGTTCTATAACCACAAACCCAAAACGCAACTCTCGCCTCGTCGCTCAGTCTACCGTCTTGCCACCGCAATCCGGGATCTTGATCCCCTTCTTGAGATTCCTGTCAACGTCCATGAGACCCCAGTGGTCCTCCCATTGTTGATCCTCAGTATCGAACCGGACCTTCCATGGCTCGTCAAAGGCCTCGAACCAGAAATAATTAGTTTCATTGGCGAGTGCTTGACATACCCAATCATTCATAAACTGGTTCAACTGAGTAATACCGGCCACCGCGCGGTCAGGGCAGTTGGTAGTTTTAGCATCCGGATAGCAGTCCGACCCACCCTGCGACGGCCAACCTGTTTCGCTGATGATGTTCTTGGACTTGTCCGATTTCATGAAGGCGCCAGCCTGGTTTTGCCAGAAAGTCGTGGTCCATGCCGCTGCCTCCTTGACGTTGACGCCGCCAAAGAAAGGATGAATGTTCGCCATGATGTAATCGCTCACCTTGGCCAGCGATTCATCCCAGTTGTCACCAAGATCGCTGGTCGCCACCGGTAGCTTCATGCCCCTGGAGGTGAGGTTTGTGCGGACGTCGGAGAGAAGCGTGCTCAGACCGGTGAGAGTCATTTCCTCGCGGAACAGAATCTCGTTAGCTATAATAAGACCCTTGAACCATTTCTCGCCGTAGGTGTCGAGAATGGTCCACATCTGGGAGAGCTGACGATCATTAGTCGTCGTGTTGCCATCTTGCCAGACGCCCAGCCAGATTTTGGTCGTGTTGTCGAGCTTCAGCTGCTTCAAAGCGTGAATTACCATCTCGGTTTGGTTGCAATCGGTGCCGTAAAGCCGAATCGTGTTGGTCAACTGTGACAAAACCGCGACATCACGAGTGATGTTGTTTTGCGAAGGAGGGTTGTGCATACAATCCGGGTACTGCGAGTTCAGTGGCGTATAATCCATTCCCGGGAACACTTTGTGTAGATCGGGGTTATTCATGAGCGCCTGGATTTCGGAAGAGTTGATGTCGAGATCCCCATTCTTTGTCGTATCATCGGCAGCGGATTCACCCTGAGCGGATTCACCCTGCTTCTTGTCATCTCCGCCATGCTTGAGCACAACGCCGAATACTATTCCGAGGACTATGCCGGCAGCGACAAGAAGGGCAAGCACCAGGATGGCCACTAGCCTCCACTTCTTGCCCTTGCTGCTCGACTTGCCTGTAGAGTTCCACCCAGGCTTTTCAGCTACGAAACCTGGATCATATGGACTAGCCGCTTGTATCGTGTCGGCCATCTGGACATTGTTCTTCATCGGAGTATAGCCAGAGACATTGCCGCTCCCATTACGGCTGGCCAGACCCCCAATGACGCCGCCAGCCGCAGCAGTGCCAGCAATAGCTGCGGCGCTCTTGTTGCTCCCATTACCGAGGCTGAGCATGCTGTTCCTTTTCGACTTGCGGTGGTAGTTGAGCCCGTCGTCACCATCGTCGTCAAGAGCGGCGAGCGGATCGACAACCCCCAGACCTGGTGGCTGAGGACGGCCATAGCTTAGGAAGGGATCGTCCGTGTAAATACCTGTCGTACCAGGACCTTGCGGTGGGCTTCTCGAGGGACTTGCCTGGCCAGGTGTACCGGTTCCAGGCGCATATTGCGCAGTATTTAGTGCCTGCGAACTGTTCTGTAGGCTAGGGGGCCCGCTGTTTTGTGTGTATGGACTAGCGTAAGGCATCTGCGCCTGGGGATAGTTCGATGCTTCGCGCGCATTCTGCCCGGGTTCATCATATTCTCTTGGATAAGCGGGGCCGTCAAGTGCGTTGAGTCCGCTCTCCCTCGCAGTCTGGTCAGCGACAGTCAGCGCAATCCCCGTCATACCACCGGCAGCAGCATTGCTGAAGTCGTCCGCTCCAGGAGTGATGTTGCTAAGGGCTCTTGGTCGTTGTGACTTCGAGTAGCTAACCTGATCATTGTCCCATGGTCTTCCCTCGGCGGGGTGAGGAGGCGGCTGGGGAGGGGACATAGGCGACACTATATCTTGTTGCTCGTAGCTGTTGGATGCCACACCAGCTGGTACGTATGCTCTGAGGTTGCCATCCGCATTGCTCCTTTCTGAGGATTGTCCTTGGCTGTTGCGTCTCTGCATACGAAGTCGCTCAAAGGCAGAATCCGGATGGGCTCCGGGTCGGGATGCGGACGGCGGGCGGAATGAATCCTGATACTGTTGCTGAGAGCGTGAGGGCGGATAATACTGGTTTCGTGGATGGTATGAAGATGCGTTGGCATCAAGAGGTTCTCGTTCCGCCATTTGGTCGTCGTCAAATGAATATCTTGGGTGTGCCATTCTCGGATACGAGGATCTCGGATACGAGGACGGGATGTGAGTGGATGAAAGGGCGCAGGAGTATACGTGTAGCAACCAGTTCAGACGAGTCTACAAGTCAGGTGTTCTTTGGTCGACTTGCAGCGTAGGTCATGAGCGCCAGGCTCTAAACGGCCGCAATTGCAGATGGGGAGGAAGAACAGTGTCGATTTCGCGGCGTTTGAGACTAGACAGTGTCTTGGAAACCAGAGCAAACAAGGAACAATGCTCAGCTGTTATGTACATTGAATAACTTAGCATGAGGACACGCCAAATGAGCAACAGCCGCAAGGAATCGAGTAGGAGGCAGCATACCAGGGAGAGCCGGTGAACACGGAAAACAAATGGGTATCACGAGCGAGGTGTTTCCCGATGTTGCCGTGTCGCAGACTCGTAGGACAGTCTAGACTTGATGCCAGGCGACAAAACAGACGATGACGCTTTGTCTCGGACGCCGATGGAAGTGGAAGCGAGCGTAGTGCCGGTCCGGGGCTTCCGTAGGTAGACAAGCCGGGCTCGGAACAAATGACTGGTGATCGGGTATCGCAGCAAGAGAAGGCTACTTCGAACTAGATGGTCGAAGAGTTGGAAAAAGCTATACGATCCTGAGCGAACGTGTGTAGGACAGAGGATGAGGTCTGGTCTAGCCTGTCGTCAAAGTGTGTGACGCGAGGTGATTTCCTTGTCCTAGTTCCCAAACAGCGGCCAGCCAAGGCAGAAGGCACTCGTTCGGCTGAATCCTAGAATGTTCCTGTTCGTGTTTTTGCGGCGGTTGGTGTCCCGTCGCAATGCCGTCGTAGCATTGGACCAAAAACTGGCACACCCGCGAGGCAGAGAGAGCCGTCAGAGTGGAGGTTGGGATGGTGGATCAGTGGGTTGTCTTCCTGCGATGTCATGCCCGGCTTGGATGGCTGGGGCTGGAGTCTGGATGCGCGGAGAAGTGGTGGTTGGTTGGTTGGTGGGGCCTGTCACCCCAGTGGTTCCAGCGGTTCCAGCGATTCAAGGCGTCCCTGACGGACAAGGAAGGTGGAGGGAAAATCGAAGGAAATCCTTCTTGTTCGGCGCCAAGGACCGAAAAGCCTTGACATCAAAGGTTTCAGAAAGAAATGCAAGAAACAATTTGTCTGGGAGCCGTCAGGTCGCTCGCTCGTGATTGCATTTGCTCGAGCTCAATCGGACATGGGCGCGCAGGCACGCAGCTTGTTGGGAGGGTGAAAATGGAAAAGAGCCCCGTGCGCTTGCAGCTGCAATTCTGACAATATCGGACGGTTCAAATGGACATAAGATGGACACAACTCCGTCGGAGAGCTGATCCTGGTGAGAAGAGGGCCGAGCGCAAAGGCCTCCTTTTGTTCCAAGATTGCCCGAGACGGGGCGTGGGCATTGATTGACCTTGACCAAATGTGCAATTCCTGTGACAGCAGCATTGAGAACCCAAGTTGGAAGTGTTCCTTTATAAGAGGTGAGGAAGGGAGAGTGGGTGGTCCTTTCCGTCCATCAGGGCATCCCGTCGTCCCCAAACAGTGCCCCTCTGGGGACACACCCGAGCTTGGCTGCAATGCACTTGCAACAATGACATCTGTTTGAGGTACTTACGGAAGTGTCCTTTTGTGGTGTTGCGCCCGGGAAGCTGAGCTGAGATTCGGTTGGTCGTAGAGGAAGATCTGCTCGATCACCACTCGGTGGTTGGCTGAGGTGGACGCGAACCTGGAATGCTGAATGGTTTCTAGACGGTGAACGAGGATGAGCAACAGACATTGTACCTACAGGTAGTGTAGTGTATTAGGAACAAAACATGAGATGCCTGCCGGTACTAAATGATGGCGGGATGTCTAGCCCCTTCTGACCGCCCGACGGCCGCTCTGATGTGCCCCGCCATTACATCATTGTAGGCGTCGCGCAATACAAGATGGAGCCGGAAAGAACACCGCGATTGAGGCCATCTCGCAATCCACAACAGCACAGTTTCGGGCAGACGATGAATTACTGGAGGTATGCTCAAATAATGGAAGCCCTCCTGGGCAATGGAATGCCGGCTTGAAATTCAACGGCGCACGATGTGGCAGCCACATTTTGCAGAGAGCGGCTGAATGCAGGGACCCCGGGCCCCACAGTGCACCGCATCCATGTGCTAACCGCCCCCCTAGGTACCCGTAGAACTCCACTGATCCAAGACTGTTCGAGTGCATCCGGCAACAACACCCGCTTCAACATTACCAACATCGATAACCACATCAACCCTCATGATTTGTGCGCGTTAAAGATATATGATATCTCGGACAACTGGAGGTAAATTCTACCGCCGGACTTTACTGTCAAGAGCCAGTGCCCCACCATGACAGAGGCTGTATCTTCGACTTGTTCGCAGCATCTACCAATCCGGATATGAGACGATAGCAACTGTTAAAAGATGCAGCAGGCCGGCGCTTCTATATGGGACTGATCGAACAAGTAACCGAATTCGAAGCAATCAATTGACCTGAGAGCGTCGGAAAAGGCAAACCTGTCCGTGGCAGCTGTATTCTGACTAGCAGCGTGGCTCTACCATGGAGTGTTTGCAGATGCTCTCAACTATCACGCCAAGACATGACCATGTCTCCCGTCTTCGGTGACAGGACTGTACGAAGGTGTACTTATCGACAAGAACTACGCCACTAGGCTTCCGTGTCATCAGATTGGGAATGTATCATGAAGTGATTGAAACGAGTAATAGTGGAAGACAGAAAAGAAGATTGGCGCATTCCTCCAATCATCTACATACTCCTCAGACGAGTGATGTCAACGACCGTAAGGCTGACATCATGACTACAGCTACCCTTTACCACCACAACGGGCTATATCAACGTCTAGAACCTATTTGAGCTCATATGAACCTCATCCTTCCAGATCATTAGGCACCATCGATAACCTTAAAAACGACTCAATCGACACCCGTAAATCCGGTTCAATCCAACACCACCGCCGGATTCCACAAGCAACAAGTCTAAAACATCAAGTCAACATGTCCGCCAACCCCGATTCCGTTACCAACCAGGGCCAGTTCCACTCCAGCGTCCCCCCAGCTGAGCCCAGAACCACATCCGGCGTAAGTATCAGTCCAAACATGACTTACCTTGAGGCTTTAACGTCGCTAACCAAACATGCCCACCCAACAGCACCAACTCGGCCAACAAGTAGGCAACGAAGCCGTCCCCGAGTTCCACGCCAAGACAGCAGCACCGGGCACCGCTCCGGAGAAGGACTCATACCATGCGAACCCCATCCACGCCACCCCTGGCCAGGCTCTCAACCCGGACGTCGACCCGTCCTCGCGTACAGGGCCGCTTGACGCCTTCCCCGGTTCCACCAGCCAGTCCGTCCACAACCAGACGCAGTACGGTAAGCCGATGCAGGGCCAGACGAGCCGCGAGCTGCACGGCATGAAGGCCGGCAAGCGCAAGGCCGAGCGCTCCGGGCTCGAAGGCGTCGGCGCCACCGACAAGCACGCCGAGACCGTCGACTCCAAGGTCCGCGCGCTGGTCGCTGACAAGCCGGAGGGTATCGAGAGGGGTATGCGTGGTGTGACGGATCACACGGGCGAGGGCGGATATAATGCGCTTGGTGCGGAGCATAGCCAGCCTGAGACGGCGCAGAGGGTCGCTACTGAGAACAAGTGAAGAGGTTGAATGGTGATCATCGAAGGAAGGAAGGGAGTGAGATTGTACGATATGTTGTTGGAGAACTGTTGGGATCTGTATCATGTATAATGATGTTATGAACATGAACTGGCTTAATTATTCACTGAATGAAAAGTGAAGTATAGCTGACTTGCCGTGTCCTTTTTTTTGACTTGGTGATGTGACACGCTATATGTCAGCTTGAGTAGACCACGCGTACAAAATTCCGGACCATGATCCTGTTGTGTGTATAAATACTGTGACAGACCCAATCCCATCCATCGAACTCCAGATGTGTCGACAATCCAATTTTATGGACCTGCGTCCTATCCTCTAATAATTCCCTGTCAACCAGAGACTGAGCGTTCCCTCGGTTCAGAGCTCCGACAGAGGTTTGGTTTCCATGATTCTCGTGATATTCTGAACATAATCAACTCCATACCCAACTGGCAATACCCAGCTGATAATACCCAACGCAAGTAGTGTCGTGTTGCCCTCCGTGCTCCTTCTGGTGACGCTTCCCAACGTGCACGTAGCACGCGTCCTCAAGACTGACCAACAGTCGCATCCTGCCTGATCATACTTGGAGGAAGCCGAGTAGTACCTCTAGGACCAGTAGCCGTCGCACTTTCGAACCCCCCTCCTCCGAATGCCTCTCCCCTGTTCGTAGCACGACCCAGCTTGCCGTGCTCTATGTGTCCGATAGGTCTCATATCCCTGCACCTCCTGCAATATTCTAGCGTTGAGTGGGGCATTTCTTCTTCTTCTTCCGTTTTCGTCGTCGTGGTCGTCTTCCTTCTCTGATCATAGCACTGGCTCGTGATGATATCCGTACCTGGTCGTCACTTGGTGAGGTGATGGTAATTCGTTCCTGACCAGCTTCGAGTTCAAAATGGTAACTCCCCTAGGTCCAGCCAAGAGTTGGGCGCCTTGAAGGTGCTGCTCGGCGACTGTTCCGGTGGCTGCAAATGAAGCTCCGGATATGAACCACCACGATTGTTCGAGAAACGTCCAGTCCAGGCTTTGGTCGGCCAACGTTCTGAGGTGGGGTAAAGCGATGATTCGAATAAGAGTTAGGCCGTCAAAAAGCGAGTAATATCGGGATTCGAGTACAGTATATGCTGAGTGATCATGTTGACATCGTCAAATGTTGGTTCGTAGCCGCCTGGAGTTGATCTCGAGGTCCGCGATAGCAGTTGCATCAACAAAGCTGCTGCACCAAAGCGCCGTGAGGGGTGATGGACTTGATCATAACGAAGTCGTTGAGCGTGTATGAAAGACGGCGTTAATTAGTGCGGGAATGCAGCTGAAGAAATCTTCAGCGCGCTTTTCTTTATTGAACAAAACAGGTGAAATAAAGACGCATCGTGTGTAACCCGGTGGTCGTCGCGCTGATTTTCAGTATGTGGTGCTTTTTGTTGTTGTTGACATTTAGCGTGCGTTCGGCAAACCTGGAAGTGGCCTTCTGAAAAGTTCAGAAACCCAAGTTCAGAAACCTGTTCGAGTATTAAGAATTTATTTGTTGGGAAATCTTCAGAAAGATCCATTTCAGAATCGCGTTCGAGTAATCTGAAAGGTTTCCGGGCGGAAATCCAGCTTTATGAACGGCTTGCTCCACAATTGCCCCAACCTACCAATTACAAGGTACTATTTCCTTAGAATTTTTTTAAAAAAAAAAAACTATTTCAGGATCCAAGAACTGCTGAAATTTGATTCTGAAATTCAATTCCTAGCCCAGATTCAGGACAGCCCGCGCAGCACCCACTGAAAGTTTCATTTCAGAAAGCCATTTCCAGGTTTGCCGAACACACCCTGATTGGGTGGGCGGGCACAGGCCCACTGTTCCATGACGACGATCGCAGACCCCGAGAACCCCATTTTGATGTGACATTGTACAAGCGGCAGCGGTGGGGTGAGAAGGAGCTCGGAGCTCACCTCATCAGCTTCTCATAATCCTTATCACCAATCACTTTACCCAGGGGCACGTAATCTTTAGACGATCGCATGATGGGGAGAAAAAAAAAAAAAAAAAAAGGAAAAAAGGAAAAAAGAGAAGCCAGTCCCGGTTCAACGAACTGAGGGCACGGCAGAAAGTACCGTGGTCGAAACTGAAGCATCGGACGGCCCGAAGCGGGATGATCACTGCAAGGTGACCGCTTCCTTTGTCTTGACAACACAACTTCGATGTGAGATACAGAGGAGAAGGAAGAACACACAAAAAGAACAAACCTCGTAAAATAAAACAACCTAGTGGAAGGAATTCTGTGCCCCTTGAGCAAGAGCGAAGTCAAAAGATACTGGCAAAAAGAAAATTTTGCCTTGCGCCAGCCGCGAATCGAACGCGGGGCCCATCGATGGCAACGATGGATTTTACCACTAAACCACTGGCGCTATGAGGAGCTTGATACGTTTTTGTTGAGGACGTAGACCTTATATGCCTATTCGCCGATGCGCAAACCCCCATTGTTCTCGATCGTCTACCCAACTGACTTGAAGACACACGTCCTTCGACGCAAGTATCGTCATAATCATAGTAAGCACAACGACTTTCTCATACCAAGCAACAAATTTCTCATCTCACTGGAGACTGCTGACAGAATAGATTAAGCAACCCAGTCTGAGAAGGGACCTTGTCGAGTGACAGACAGCTTGCGTGAGCGGGTGAAGGCATCAACACGGCCACCAAGTTGAATAGTATTCTCCGGGTCCCATGGCCGCGTTTGACCATCAAACATAACCCTCTTTTGCCGTCGACATGGGATGTTTCGAACTCGAGCAAGGCGCCCAGCCCCTCATACAGGAGCCTGGTGTTTTTCCATATAGGAGAAGTTGAAGTTGCTGACTCCTGTAGCCGCTTCTTCTCCCAGGAAGCCCGCGATACGGAGGAAACGGTTGAAGAAACCGTCACGACGCAAAGTATCGAAGGCTCACCACAGACTTCTGTCCTGAAATTATCATGTGCCTCCGAGCTTATAACCGCCGTTTAGGTCGGGTTCGGAGTTGACCTCCGTTGCCATCCGTCCCGTCCGCACCTTGCAATCGGGGACATGGCCATTTTCAACACTTGTCGACTGCCGCTTGCTCGAACGCTTCGGGCCCGATGACGATGAGGTTCCACTGAGATGGTTTTCCTCCAACGACATTCCAGGATGCGGGCGTCGCCCCTGAAAGACTCTCTCAAGCCGTGTAGATGGGGTTGACGGTGGAAATTTACAGTGGCTAAGACGGTCTTGTTCTGGCGGCACGGTTTGGTTTGCTCGTCGGTTCCGGTCCGCTGCCGTATCACGTACGGACTTTCGTTTAGAGGGTTGCTCCTGATCTTTGTGGGTTTGCCAAATGCAGATATTGGTATCTCCTGAGACCTCACCTACATAGCATCGCCAACAAGCACATGCCTGGAGGGGGGAAGAGGAGAGGGGGTTGGGGGGCCGAACGCTCATTGTGACCCCTCTTGATTCACGGTACTCAAGATAAGTATGGCCGGGAGGTGAGACCAGAGCCTCATCATCGTCGTGAAGTTTGCTTTCAGAAGATGGCTGTCTTTAATTAATCGATGACGGTCGCATTGGAGTTGTTCGGCCAGGCAACGCCATCAGCGCCAAGAGCCCCACTATCTTACGCGCGTCCTGCCCCTATACCGGCATCCCTCATCCGCTGTAAGTTCCCTGTTAGTACCGCTGGAAAGGAAGGGACGGCCGATGACGGGAACCTCAGCAACGAACAACCTCATCCATCAAAACATCGAAATGATGAATCTCGTCGTCCACACTTTTGAGAACAGAGCATCGTTCTTTGGAATACCATGTAAAAGAAGAAGAAAAAAAACGGATCAAACCTCTCACTCAACGACAACCTTGAGTCATGTCAGTTTTGGGTCTGTTTACCGCACATACCCGCACTACCTCAAAGGTACCACCACAGGCATGTAGTGCCATATAAATCTGTCCCTGGATTGGACGGGGAGCCGCTGTCAGCCGTACAGAACGGGAGGTCGTCTCAGCAGAATTGAACAACAGGATGGTCCCGTCGGCAATGCGGCATTCCAGACATGAACGTTTGACCTGGAGAGGTGGGAAAGTTGCACAGCTTCCCTTCCGAGCACTTCCCATCGAATGTTCTGCCTGGTTACGTGTTTCTCACCGGCAGTGGGCGCACATGCTGACATAGCGACAGCGCAACCTGAAGGAGGGAAAGGAAGAACCCTTTTGTCGAACAACAGAGGCCATCGTCCCCTTGCTGTCCACTGTCCAGGGGGCTTGATTGGAGCGTTGTCTTCCTTGGCTATCGTCAGGATAGCGAGACAGCTTCTGACAGCCGAATGTCCAAATCCGAGCCAAACCTCTTCACCTTCGCTTGGCCATGAGGCAGCCCACCTTTAAAACCCACTCCTGCCAAGACCCTTGATACGGAGACTGGGAGACAAATCATTCTGGGAGAAATGCCAAGTGACGATCCCGGCCTGCTCTGGGACCGATAAAGGTTGAGCAGGCATGGATGACTTCTTCAACGACCGCCTTTCTCGGAATTCCCCATCTTTTTCTGTGGCCGTGGCTCCTCCTTTCCGGATCCCGAATCCGCTGTCTCTGTCCTTGAACTCTTTCGCGGTCTCACCTGTCCCTTGAGCTTTTCTCATCGCAACATGAGGAAGAGTTGGGTCAGCGCCTGTGCCATTCTTCCGCCATGATTCTAAGCAACTTCCAGGCCCAACGGCCCCTGAGGATTATCAGTGTCCTAGCCGTGCTTGGCTGTCTCTGGCTCTGGCTCATCACCTTTCACAACTCCAGCTTCACCAGCGGCGGTATAAGCTCCGAGGTGCCCCCCCACGGTGCTCCCAAGTCTGAGCCGCAACAACCAAACACCATCAACAACGACAACCAAAATGTCGACCACTCCGTTCCCGCCGGTTCCGGCCCCGATGTTCCGGCGATCTATACCCCGCCGCCACCCATGAACCAGCCCGCCGAGCATGAGAAACCACCTGTGAAGACCTCTCGCGTGGCCAAGGTCACCGTTGCGGCTAACGCCCTCGACGTCGATGTTATCCACCGTGCAATGCAGACGCATGAACGCCATAACCGCGAACATGGCTACCATCATTACATCGCCTTGAACCAGGCGGTCAGCAGTTTGATCGAGAACGACCGCGCCGGCCGCCCCAAGGGCGCATGGACCAAGCCCGCCTATCTGCTTTCCATCATTGTCGCAGAGCTGGAGAAGCCTGAGGAGGAGAGGTTGAAGTGGGTTTTGTAAGTATTCTCTACGGAAGCCGTCATCTTGTTGGATGGGCAGTGGTAATTGGGCACCAAAAAAAAACTAATATTCTTTCTCACGTAACAGCTGGTTCGACGCCGACACGGTAGTCATGAACCCTTACACCCCTCTAGAGCTCTTCCTCCCGCCCGAGGATGCTAAGGGTCTCTCGAATGTCGACCTCGTCATCTCGTCCAACTGGGACGGTCTCAACTCGGGTGTCTTCGCCTTCCGCGTTAGCCCGTGGTCTGTCTCCTTCCTGTCGGCCGTGCTCGCTTACCCCATCTATAACTCGGAGCGCATGAAGACCGACCGATTCCGCGACCAAAGCGCCTTCCAATTCTTGCTTACCGACAAGGCCTCTCCTCTGGCGCAGACACCCATGGCTGGCCGAGATCATTGGGTTGACGTGCCGATCCGCTGGTTCAACTCGCTCCCCGTCAACAATGCCTTCTTCAAGAACGGTACCTGGCTCTTTGGCAAGCCTATGCTGGAGGAGCAGTTTGATAAGGGCACGAACGAGGTTTACGACGACGGTCACGGCGGCAAGGTCCAGAAGTGGAAGGTGATGCAGGGTGACATGATTGTGCACTTTGCGGGAACCTCGTACGTGCGCGACAGCTGGATGGGGCCCTGGGTGGAACGTGCCGAGCAGGAGCTGCCCGAGTGGGCCAACAAGACGACCAAGGACGTCCTGAAGCATGAAGTCGACAAGTTCTGGTACGAGCAGAACAAGAAGTTGACCAAGGAGAGGGCCGCATCGGCGATCGAGGAGGAAAAGAAGAAGAAGGAGCAAGAAAGGAAGGACAAGGAAGAGAAGGAGCGCAAGGAAAAGGAGGAGAAGGAGAAGGAGGCTAAGGTAAAGCTGGAGAAGGAGGAACAGGAGAGGAAGGCCAAGGAGGAGGCTAGCGCGGGCGGGCACTAGACTTAATTGCTCTCAAGACAGGATGCACCAAGCAAAGGAGACGCATCTTGTTATGTTTGTATAGTACACGTTGCATCTAATCTTGCATCTTTGGAGTTTTTGCTATAAAGGAAGCGGTCGTTAGATGTTCACACATACTGGGCGCGGGTTTTCGCTCTGACTGATCCCAGGGCTACATGTGTTTGTCTACCGGTAGTACAGCAATTCTGATCGACACTGGATAATTTTTGCCTTCATGAGGCTCGACATTTGGTCTTCACATGCAACCTGACGACAGAAGCCGATAACCCAAAATGAATTTTTGCCATGGTCAGGAGAGCTGTCGCATCAATGGCGTTGGCCTGGGGGAGAAGGTGATCAAACGAGGAACATGGGTGACCCGGTATCGATATTCGCAACAACAGGGTCCATTTCCCCTTCTCGAATGGCGGCTCCGTCTTCCAAATCTCTGGATCCGAGATCTTGTCGTGTAGCGAGTGACCCTTGTCTGGAGGCATGATCGGGAATTGATGTATGGAGACTCATTTGCCATTTCCATTTTAATGCTTCGTCTCGAACAAAGCGGAGATCGAATCATTAGTCCGTCTTTCCATACCTTAGGCCTCCTGTCGAGTCTTGAGAACCGTCATCGAGGAGGACAGGACCTGTTTCATCTCGTTCGCTCTCATCATTGTCCAGTTGACTGACTGACCTGGAAATTCGATATCCAAGAATTTCCCCTCACATGCCCAGAAACTGCCCAGCCCCTAGGTAACCACGAGCTCCAAGACCCCAACCATCCCCAAAGCATCACCAAGCGCCCTTCTGCAACCAGCCAGCACCTAAAAGCACCTACAACCATTCAGCAATCGGAGCGAGCTCAATCCGAGGTCAAAGAAGGGTTTAACACATATTGTTCTATTTCCGCGCGCGGAGGAAACGCCGCTCGCTGAGATATAGACTTACAGTACGGAAACGACCAAGTCCGATTGCGCGTTCAACCCGGGGATCTAAACTACAAGTGGTAGCAACAGCCCCTCTCTCCGCTGCAGCTTTTGTGCAGTTGGGGGAAGGAGGCGGCTCGCAGGGCTCAGGAGGTTGTGGTTGAGTTGGAGGGTTTTACGCGTCATCGTGATAGTAAACTGGGTCAACGTACATGTAACCCTTGATTGTGTTTGATGGCTGCACGGGTCACCTCCACACACGACCCCAACCTTTTCGTATCCGTGGACCTGGATTTTTGTCAAGGGTAACCTTCTCGTTGGGTGATTAAAAAAAAATGTTGCCTAACATACTCAAAGTAGGCCTTTTTCATGAAACGACGGGAGGTAGGCAAACCTATAGAAGAATGACGGGTCACGGAGCGGAGGTCGGACACGATGGAAAACGGCCAAGTTGGACGACCTCCATTCACCTATGCAGCTGTAGGTGTACAGAGAAAGAGTCCAGCACAACGGTTACTGCCGAAGCCTGACCTATCGTCGTCCAACCCAAACATTTCGATCTATCGGGCTGTGGCGGTTGCATCACAGTAGTGTGCGGAACGGGAGGTTTCGTGTGGCATTCTTCAGGGTCCTGTGGGGTATTCAGAGGCCATTGTGCTTCTCTGGTGCTAGTCACACACCCGACCTCTAGAGGCAGAATTGACCATCTTCTCACCATAGAATGGATAATCAGCAGGAGGAAACAGGGGGACATGCTCCAACCGAATTCCCCAGCGAGCCTGGTTGCCGGGATCAGTTTATTGCTGACGGTACAATAGCGTTCGATATCCAGCGGACCATCCATTCAAACCTGGATTGTTGATCCACTCACCGGAATTTGGTCCATTATGTCTGCCATGGCTTCAGGTTTCCAAGCCAAGCCAAGCCTCTCCCCGTAACAAGCCTAGCCAGCCTGGTCTTGGCCGTCCAAATCAAATGCCCACAGCAAGCGCTCAGTGAACCCGGAACAGCCGCTTTTCCATGCAATCCCCGCAGCTTTTCTGGTTCTTGGTGGTGCTCGTTTCCGAAACCTCCAACAAAACAAGCACATCTCATGGCTTGGAACCTGGGAGCCTTTCTTCTTTTTATTTTCTGCTGACCTCCTGTTTCCGGTGGTACCCAACGGCCTTTCCTATTCCTTCTCTTTTCATTGACGATCTTTTCTCAGACCCTCCGACTCCTTCGCTGTAACCTCCGAGCTATCCAACCTTGACGGCCACTAATTTGCTAGTGTATCGTGGGGAAGCCGCCGTGTTTCCTTGCGTGGGCTTCGGACTTCATGTTTTGGACAACCGTGTGATATGAGGACGGCTTATCCAGAAACAACACACACACGGGAATGTTCCTGTTGTCTTGACCTCTTTTTTCACCGACACCACTCATCAAGCCGTCAGGTTTTGCGTTATCTTACCGTACTACCACCGCTGTTTCAGCCTACAATCTGTGCTGGACCCGTTTTCTCCTTTTTTTGTATCATCACACATTCACTCATACTCTCGCTCTATCCACATTACATCATTGCCTACCCGGCGTCATTCTTCGACAGCAGAATATCCCGAGAGAGCTATCATCGGTCTCAGAGTCCATAACTCCGGTCCTATCTGACACGGAGCCTTCCGGGTCTTATTACATTACCTTATTCCCATCACCCAACGGGTTGATCAGTACCGGGCTGGTCAATATCACCATCAACCATGTCTACCAGTCCAACATTCAAGGACAAGGACGAGGACCTGGAGGCTCAGGTTCCTCTCAACCCACAGCCTCCCAGTCCCACGGCCAGGACAGAAAACGAAGTCTCCGGCACGACCAAGCTCCTATACTTGGCCGTCTACTTCCTATGTAACATTTCATTAACAATTTACAACAAGCTCATCTTGGGCAAGGTGAGTTCCGACTGGGCATTACATCTCATATGTGTACAACGACACCAAGCTAACCCTCATCACCAGTTCTCCTACCCATGGCTTCTCACGGCCCTCCACGCCGGCTCGGCGTCCATAGGGTGTTACATCCTCCTCCTGCAAGGCCGATTCACCCTCACGAAGCTGTCACTCCAGCAAAACGTCGTCCTCTTCCTCTTCTCGATTCTGTTCACCGTCAACATCGCCACCTCCAACGTCTCTCTCGCCATGGTCTCCATCCCCTTCCATCAGATCATGCGCTCAACCTGCCCCTTCTTCGCCGTGCTCATATACCGCTTCCGCTACGGCCGCTCTTACCCGCGCGACACTTATTTGTCTCTGATCCCGCTCATCCTAGGCGTCGGCCTCGCCACCTACGGTGATTACTACTTCACCACCGCCGGCTTTATCCTCACCTTCCTGGGCGTTATTTTGGCTGTCGTCAAGACCGTCGCCACCAATCGGATCATGACCGGCGCCTTGGCCCTTAGCCCCCTGGAAACGCTCCTGCGCATGTCGCCCCTGGCTTGCGCGCAGGCGCTGGTGTGCGCTATCGCTAGCGGTGAGCTGGCTGGTTTCAGGGAGCAGAATCCCGAGGGCCCGTCCGGGGCGCTGATCTTGACGCTGGCGGGTAATGGGTTGTTGGCGTTTTGTCTGAATTATAGCTCGTTTTCGACGAACAAGGTCGCGGGCGCGGTGACGATGACGGTGTGCGGAAATATCAAGCAGTGCTTGACGATCCTGTTGGGTATTGTGTTGTTTGGAGTCCAGGTTGGATTTTTGAATGGCTGCGGTATGGTGATTGCCCTGGCGGGCGCGGCGTGGTATAGTGCTGTTGAGTTGAGGAGTAAGACACAAAAGGGTGGGAGGTGATTTGAGGGAGTTGCATTCAGCATCTGTCTGGGGTTCGTTCATGGAGCGTCCCAAGGTGAAGGCTGGAAAGGGAGATGTGTCTGATACCCTACCGGCTGTGGAGGAATACCTAAGAAGGATGGGACATGGATTGCATATAGAGTTGCAAGATGTAGTGTAGGAAGAATTGTACATGAAAATCACAAGCGTATCTATCGTTCAAAATGGCTTTCTATTTTGCATATCATTATCATCATTCTGGATTCTCCTCATGCAACCACAATGAAGGTCTCTATAAGCATCTGTGGCACCGCGCTCTCGTTCTGTCTCCTCGGTTGTTCACGGTCTCGCCGCCCACCTCAATGCACCCAACCCCGTCATGTAAACCCAAACGGATCAACAATAAGTTACACTGCCACCATATATAAGCATCAATCCTCATGCCAGTTGACTTTTGAGAAGCTCAACGATGATTCATTTGACGGTTTGGTGCGCATCGTTATGGGTTGCAAGTGGATTGACCGCTCCCACTGCGACCTACTCTTTGTGCCTTTATAGGTTGTACAGTACAAGCATTGATTCAACAAATTCAAAGGCGCGATGACCGAGTGGCCTAAGGTGTTTGACTCGAATTATCATTCGAACATATCAAATCTCTTCGGAGGCGCAGGTTCAAATCCTGCTCGCGTCGATAAAACTTTGCTTTTTGCAGCTTTTCACGATGCTTTTTGGTGTTTGTTTACATCGCCCAAAGCGATTTTTTTTTTTTTTTTTTTTTTTTTTTCTTTTTTTTGGTTGATCTTTTTGCGTTGATTCATATGTTCGCAGGCAGACAAGTGTAAAACATGCGTGGCATGTTGGTTGATGTACAACGGACGGAATTGCTGTCGGTTACTGCTCGCTGTTTCCCATTTCACTTGCTGCTCTCCATCGTTCTTTCTTCTTATATACCCTCCGACCGCCAGTCTGGAGAAGGTGCGACCCGACGGTCTCAGTTGCGACTTCCCTATGCCCACCAAATTCCCCCAAAGCGTTTCAATTTTAATTTTTTTTAATTTTTAATTTTTTTTTTTTTTGGCTTCCATTTTTGGACAATTTTTTGACGATGAAAGAAAAATAGGTGGGAGGTGTTTCGGCACTTCACTGAGGCACAACGCACCTCCAACCACTCGCAACCTTTTTTTGCGATTTCAACATGCACAGTGTTATTGCCAAAAGTTCAAGAACATTCAGTGAAGGTCTTGTCCACTAACTAATTTATCGCCAAGTTGGTATAATCAAGCTCATCATCCATCCTCACTAATAACTCCAACTCGTAGCCTCGCTAATATGTCCCGTCATGCAAAGCTGATCCCCCTTCTTCACTAATACCTCAAAGATGCCATAATCCGTATTCATCTTGGAGCTCGACATCGTATACTCCTCGCCAGCGTATATCGGCGCCGTAGCCCTGTACGAGATCTCCTCCAAGACGGACCCCTCCACCCGGTGAACGTCTCGCCAGTAATCGAGCATGTTGATCAGGTTCAGCGGCCCATGCACGACCACGCCGGGGTGGTTCTCGACGTCCCGCGCCCAGCTTTCGTTGTAGTGAATCATGTGCGCGTTGAAGGTGAGAGCCGAGAAGCGAAACAAGGCCGCCGGCGACCATTCGAACACCCGATCTGGCAACGGGTTGTCACCGACCACGACATCTCGCACTTCTGACTTGCCTCGCGGTGGAGGAAGTGGGGACTTTGTTGACGTTGTTTCGCCTATTGTCGAAAGGTCGATTTCCTTTCGGTATATCCAAGATCTGTGTGGTAATAACCAAAAAAAAGTATAAACAACACTTTTTCCTTATCGCTTTCTTTCAGTTTGGTGTTAAAAGTTTCAAGACAAAACTCACCTTTGGTCCACCACCGCCAAGCCCCGTTCACCCCAGAACTCCTTGTTCACCTCCACCAGAACCATCTCGCTGCCATCACGACTCTTCTTCGCCACGGCGGTGATAAGCTTTGTGTGTTCCTCCACCTGCTCGCCCACCCTCAGCTCGGTACCGTCGTTCCACCGCATCTGTCCTCCTGCCCACATGCGCCGCGTAAAGGGCGCGGGTGCGTTGAAGGTGCGATCTGTGCCATCGGCGCCAAGATCCTCCTCCAGTTCTGATGGCGTAAAGTACACCAGATGGTATCCCGGCGGTACTGGTGTTCCGTTTGGGGGACAGCCGAGCGTGAGGTCCAGTTGGGGGCCTAGGCCATACCTCCGGCCCAGTGTGAGACACAACTTTTGCAGCTGATTGCCGTCTAGAGTCTGTTTTCGGACAATAGTCTTGTCCTGGAATGTGTGCAGCATCTGGCTTGCTGCTTCGCTGGCGGTGATGCTGCTGGTGCTGAGGGACCTCGGCCTGGACATAGCGCGGAGATTGAGTGGTCGCGTTTGCCGGCTCAGAGCTGTTCGTAGGACTGTCATTTTTGCACAAAAGATGTTGGATTTGGAGAGGAAAAGTTGTGATGATGATGTTGAAATGTTCTACAAGCGGAACATTTCTTAATAAATTGCTGTTTACAGAAGGAAATGACTTGGGAATTTGGCCAAGTATCACCGAAACGATGCCGTTGATCAAGCTCAATGCACTACGCAATAACCGCCTGTGGTGGTTTACCCCGCATTTTGGGGTTCTTGGGGGTTGGAGTTCGGCTGTCATTACCCCTTGCGCCCCTGAATCGTCGCTCAACTCCAACGTCGCAATCCCTTGTCATGACCTGGATATGGGTCCACTACCTTACTTATCGACTCACGCCTGCCTTGATTTGGTAGCTCACAAGCATCATATGATGGATTGGCTGAAACCGCTGGTCTCGTTCTTGTTTCGTACCTTTTAACTTTCGTTTGAGCGTCAACAATGGCAACGTTCATCAAAGTTGCGGCGCGCTCCGCCCGCTGCCTCCCGCGCATAACGCCACGATCGACGGCGAGCGGCAAGAATGCCTTCTCCACGTCAGCACGGCGCCAATTGATGGCAACGGCAGGGTTTACCGAATCCCAGCTCATGGTACGAGATGCTGTGATGAAGATATGCTCCAATTTCCCAAACACATATTGGCGGCAACATGACCAGACCGAGGAGTATCCCAGCGAGTTCCACGCTGCTCTGGCGCAAGACGGATGGCTCGGTATCGCCCTGCCAGAGGCACTAGGAGGAGCCGGACTTGGTATCTCCGATGCGACGATGATGATGCAGACAATTGCCGAGTCAGGGGCCGGTATGGCGGGCGCTCAGTCGATTCATGCCAACGTCTATGCTACCCAACCACTCGCAAAGTTCGGAACGCAGGAACAACTTGAACAGACCATTCCGAACATCATCGCAGGAAAGCTCCGCGTCTGCTTTGGGGTGACCGAACCCAACGCCGGTCTTGACACGCTGCGCCTAGAGACATTCGCCAAGAAACAAGATGATTACTCCTACTCTGTATCAGGACAGAAGATCTGGATTACGTGTGCCCAAATAGCAGACAAGATGATGCTTTTAGCGCGAACAACGCCGCGTGAGGAAGCTAAGAAGCCGAGTGAGGGACTGTCTCTGTTCTGCATCGACCTGAGCAGATACGACCATCGGTTGAAAGTGAGCAAGATCAAGAAGATGGGCGGACGAGCTGTTGATGCCAATGAGGTGTTCTTCGAGAACTACCCCATCTCTGGCGATTCCCTAATCGGAAAGGAAGGACAAGGGTTCAAGATCATTCTCCATGGCATGAATGCAGAACGTTGTCTCCTCGCCGGCGAGGCACTTGGGCTAGGATATGCGGCACTGGGTAAGGCGGCTGAGTATGCTCGAGAGCGCGTGGTCTTCCAGCGACCGATCGGACAGAACCAAGGTATCGCTCACCCTTTGGCGGATGTGTATATGAGGCTCGAGGCCGCGAAACATGCGACATATCATGCCGCTAGGTTATACGATGCGAGTAAGACGGATGGATCCATTCGACAGGAGGAGGTCGGAGTGGCATGCAACAGCGCAAAGTATCTGGCGGCGGAGGCAGCCTTTGCGGCGTGCGAAAGAGCCGTGCTAACCCACGGCGGGATGGGATACGCTGTCGAGTATGATGTTGAGCGATACTTCAGGGAGTGTCTGGTACCTAGGATCGCTCCGGTCAGCCGGGAGATGATTCTCAACTACATCTCTGAGAAGGTGCTCGAATTGCCTAGGAGCTACTGAGAGAACCTCCTGAGACAAAGGACTGCAATGCAAACAGAAGTCTTTGAAAACATATACCTATTATTTGTTTCATTTATCGTCATCGAATCGTCCGGAAAGTGGTTGATGCCTTTGACTCAACGAAACATCATGTTATCAGTTGTCGATGGAAGAGGACGCGAAATCAGCTCGATGTGGTTGTGTTCCACTTGGTCAACATGGAAGGTCAAGGAATCGCACTTTCCTCCTCCGACTGGCACCTTCCATCACTCAATTTTCTTGACGAGGCATTAGTTAGTAGCTGCACTATGTTTGATATAAAGGCAAGCATCCACCGAACGCTCTTTCTCTATAACACGCCCCTTCTGACTTCAGTTGTAATCCAAATATAGGTAACCAACCGAGCCTCATTTCAGACAAAAGGAGTCTTACGATACTTACGCACCAGCTCCCACCATGGCCCAGTCACATCAAGCCCCCGACGATTCAACTTTACGTGCCCACCCTCGCGACTCATTGATGAACACTTGGATTCCCGCTCTCTTCGGGTCTGCTCCCAGTCGGCTTCTAAAGCCTCCTCCCAAGCCCAAACCACTTGATTACATCTACGGGTTGAACGTGGAGTCCACCTCAGAGCATACCACGACCTATACGGAGCCCAAAGACAGCAAGTCGACACAATCCAAGACCAGCGGCAATACTCAGGCAGTACAAAGTTCAGAAAGGAAGAGCTGGCGTAGTCTGACCAGCGTGACCATGAGACGACTAAACATGTCTCGAGATTCTATCCCTTCGGCGTTTGCTTGGAAGTCACCTGGCGAGACAGCAAAAGACACAACTATAGACGAGGCCAAGTACAAGAACCAGAACCCCAAACACATGGATAAGGTATCTAACCTTGACATCAACGACACCATTCTGCTGACCCAGACTTGGGAGATACAGAACACACTCCAGTGCACAAAGAGGACTGTAACGAACAGCCCCAAACAGAAGCAAAACTCGCGCAACATACCTATGAGCACTGAAAGACTCGACAGAATCAGAGCTTGGAACGTAGCTCTTGAGAGAAGGCACCGCTTGCGACGCAGAATACGTCGGACAGCAAGGTCTCTCGAGAGATACCTCAAGGAAAGGGGCACTCCACCAAAACCTACCGAGACTGCCTGTGGGCCGGAGAATAGCACTGTCCAAAGCCAGCCCCAGGAGCCAGTTGACCAAAGCCAGTGCTCCTCGACAGACAACTCCGGCGGTACCACGATTCAAAGCAAGATTCCTTGGCCCGATCGAATAGCCAAGATTTGCACTCGGTTTATGTATTTTGTGGGATTCTCGATCATTTTGGGGTCCTGTGTCGGTATTGCTATCGTAATATGTAAGTGTTCCGAACTTAGCCAGTTCAAGATATCGCAGGCTGACTTGCTCAAGACTTCTATTTCTCCAGGGGCACTATCAGAGAGATACTGCTTTCTCTTCTGTCACTGATTATGACGAATATGCGACCGATGGTAAAGCAGTATGTGGATGAGATCATATCTTCCCAGCACCTCTTTGTTCAATACTCTTTAGTGTCTGAAGACACCCCAGTGTCTGAACAATTACCCGTGCCTGAGCAACCCTCAGTGTCTGGACACACCTCTGCATCTAAGGATGACAAGGCTGGGGCTGGGCCCTGATGGTGGAAGGGATTTCTGGTCGCTGCCTCTATAGTGACAGTATCAAAAACCAGAGGGCTGAACAGGTAAAAGGTGGCAAGAAAAGCCTCTTGTGTCCCTGCATACCGGGGAAACCTGATGTTCAAGACCCGAACAATGTCTGTGTGGTGTCGCGCATAGGTTGGAGTCGCCAACTTACACACGACAATGTCTTCCCCAGAGATACTGTGTAGGTACTTCAGGCTCCAGTACCCAACGACAAGACGCTGAACTTCCTGGAGACGTTCACACGGATAGTATCGCCGTTGGACCCCAAAGGGAGGTTTACAGAATATCCTTTCTCAGCCCACTTGATACAATAGTGATGTTTAGCGGTCGATGAATCTCGGAATAGACACAATAGCCTCCTCAGTACGTCCCATGAATGCAACAGACCTGTGCATCGGAGTGACATACCTCGTCCTACTATCTTTGCCGCAGCCGCGATATAGCCGCGCTGAAGTGTAGTTTAGGACGGGCCTGACGTGCATCATGCATATATCACTTTGCGCTGGTCGAGCGATCAAGCAAACAGCCCTACGGGACTGTAACACAACATCATCTGATCCTCTACAGACGTAGTTAGCGGCGTGATAATCTGATAGATCTTCCAATGGTAATGTTGCTGGGTAAAAGGCTAGCGCAACTAGATCCTAGATCAAGTGCTGCGGCGCACAGTCAACACTTGGGCGCTTGCGTGCTTGAACTTCTGAGAATGTGCGGTGCACACCTTGGTTTATGTAAGACGGGAAGAGGGGAACTGGGAGAGAAGGGGGGGGACAAAAAAAAAACTCCAAAAGGGACTGGAAGAAGGAACGTTAAAGAGGGCTGGCGAGCATAGCGTTCCTTTTGTGTATTCAGCCCCTTGATTACGACTCTCTCCCTTGCAGTGTGTTACCATGGGGCCAGCACTAATTCCAACCAAGGTTGTATCGACGTGTCGTTGAGTCGTAAGAGACAAATAATTAACTGTTGAGTTGGGGTCCCTCTAAATCGAGATACGGCCGAAGATTGTGGCTGGATGGAAGACCGCAGCATCGCCGAACATTGTCGGACTGTTTGTGAGCGACGAGAAGCAGCGGGAATGAAGTCATTATGGAGAAGAAGGAGATAAAAAAGGACAGAAAGGGCAGGGGGAGAACCGTAAATAAGGGACTCTTCCGCTATAACATCGTACTTCCTGTACCGTACATGCAGTGTCCGTGGATTATGCTTGTTCGGAATAACCTCCTTCAAGCCAGGGCGCATGTGGCTTACAGCACCCAGCTAAGGTCCTCGATCCCACACACCGTAAGGGAACTGTGGTGTCCAATGGCGAACAAGGTAGCAGTAAATAGTTAGCGAGCGAGAGAACAGAAAGACGACAGGGAACTAACTGCGGGATGAGATGGTAGCGGTCCGCCTGGCTCGTCTGGGTCAGAAAGTTTTGGGAAGCGAGAAAGTGAGGTACCTCTACGAAATCCGGCAATCTGGCAATCCGGGGGTTCAGCAAGGACCTCATTTTGATACCCTCACCATGTTTTTGCATCGCAGAGCCCATCGTGATTCCCTCATGTTGGTACATCCCCCGTGCTCTGCGTAGATCATACATGACCTGGGGGGATTTGCGATCAGTATCACATCGATGAAGCAGATCATTCACATATTTTGGTAACCAGTAAATCCGTAGACATGTTGATTCTCCGAGCTGTTGGCTGTCGATAACGGTCGAGAGTAGCATTCGTTATTTCCCGGATGGAGTGAGTGATAAAGAGCCATATCACGTTCAAAAGTCATTGTCATTGCGGTGTCTTATTTGGACACTTTCGATACGTCACAAAGGGGGGAGTGGGGACGGGTCCATCCGCCTCCATCCACAAACGAACTGGTAGGACAAGCGTCAAACAACGGGAAAGATTCTTCACTGCTCACCAGTTACAACGGCTCAAACGTTTTCTTAGTGTCTATTTTGCATAGATAACAATTGGAGGAGTCATGAGGTGAGGTGATGGGGAACGCTGGTGGTGTCCGTGAGTGTTGATCCGCTGAAAAAAGCCAGACGTCCATAGATGGCCATGAAATTGCAAGGTCGACGACACGGGCTTCAGCATCTTTTAGCAGAGAAAGAACAGAGACATCTGACGTAAGAGATGGATGTCACCCCCCGCAAAGCAAATGAGAGATTCCACCTTGCTCTCGATCCAGACCCGATCTTGCCAGCACCAAGCGCGATCAAGATGGAGAAGAACCGGGTCGATGCTGCCAGTCATTTAGGTTCCTCACGTTTGGCGGTGGATGTTCGTCTTCGGTTCGTTGGCGACCTAAGCAGGGCAAGAGCGTTCAAGAGGGTTCAAGAGGGTTGAGTGAGGAAGGAACTGAAGGGGTCCGAAGGGGGAAATTGTATGAAGGTAGGAGTGCACTAACAACCTCGCGCGACATCCCTGAAGACGAGGCCGATGCCGCCGAAGACAGAAGGTACAGTGAGTGTGTGTGCACTTTGGTAAGGTACTGGTCCTGGCCCACAAAATTAGGTGCGTAAATCTGTGACCGAATCCATACTAGCGGGTCTTGGTTGCCAAGATTTGGTGGATCTTGGGCGCGGAGATTCCATCCCAACAAATGTCTGGAGCCAATACGTAAGCAGGCTTGACAGGTGCTAGCAGCGGCAGCAACCCAATGACACTCTGGGCTGCAGGTGTCGAAAGTTTGAACTAACGAACGATGCTGTTTTCTCACCAAACCACATTCTCTGGAATCGGAAACCACATGGCTTTCACGCATTCACCCTGTTCGCAAAGGCCTCGGTGACAGTACCACCTCTTGACCCCGAGACCGTCACTCAGCACAGACACCTTGACCCAGTCACAGACATGGCGTGGAGAGTGAGACGAGTGTCAGCAAAACCCTCGCCGCCGCCGGCAAGGCCGCCCAACATCAGCACCCTCAAGAGCTGAACACAGGGAATGGGACCAAGAAATACTTGCTCTTGGTTTGAATGAGCAGAGGGTCCTTTATTTCAGCAACGCTAAAACCATCAAGGTTCCCCAAATTCGAGTCGTGATCGCTTCACCCACTGGTACTGCGACGTTTCGTCTTTCAAGTACCCTCTCAAATACCGCGCAGTCGCCAGCACACTGGAATGGCGATCGACAGAGCCAAAGAGCGCCATGGCAATCCAGAGCCCACACAATGAGCTTAGCGCGCCAAGCTGGGAGAGACACTTGCCGAGTCAACCATGGCTTTCTTCCTAGGGAGGGTGTCTCTGAGGGTTTGCTATGGAATCATGTTCCCCTGTCTAGTCGTCAACACCCACCTAGAATATCCATCATCTCCGGGCCCGACAGCGACTCTCTTCTGCTATCGTCTGGCGCCATCCCATCCCCCTGCCCTGTTCCTGGAGAAAAAGTCCTTATCTGCTGTCTTCATTTCTTCATCAACTTGGCGCTCTCCTAACAACCATGTAAACACCATCCCCACAGTGCTCGACATCGACGTGGAGAAGCGTCGCTTCCACCACGCTGCCCTCTGCAAGCCATCTGCCGACCAACGAGCCAGCGCCTTGGGTTCACGGGCTGTGGACAATACCTAGACATGGCAATAGGGGGGTCCACTGGGCACATGGGAACCGGCAAATGTGATGAAGATGGAGCTTTGGGCAGAGAGATGAAACGATCTGCAATCACAGGCCCAAGTGTTCTCCTCTTACTTATACAATGGAAACTACACCATTTTTACAGCGTATGTATGGATATTCCTGTTCGGGCCGTTGGCCTGCCTGTCTAAGAGATGTCTCGGACCCTACTTGGCCCACTTACATTATGGTTCAAGTGTCCTCCACCCTTCACACTGTCACGGTACCTGCTGCGTGGTCCCCCTTCGACTTGCACAGTCCAGACATTCTCGGCAATGACGGAAACAGCCAAGTAGGGGCAAGCTCGTCAAGGTTGTGATTGGGCGCAGCAGACACAGAGATTTTGCGAGATAGCAGACTCACTGCATCAGAGCTGGGCGCAATGAGTGACGCTAGGAATGGGCTGGGTTGGGCTGGGATATGCATTCAGGTCTACGCAAGTGGAATAATCCCATGTTCACACCATGTTCAGGTATCCCGCGGGATCTACACCCCCCCTAACCACTTCTTGCAAAACTCATCCTGCACCATCTTGCAAATCCTGGCATCCTGGGGCTATCCTGGACATCATTTACCGAGCTGGTTTGCACACAAATGTCCGCAAGAAGCAGTGATGTATCATTCATGTGCCCGTCCTCGGATGTGGCTTGTTCGACTTCTCCCACCTCTCTCGGCATCGCCCCGGGGACTCCTTCATACATACTCCGTGCATCTCATCACATCTGTTTTTGGTTTTACATATCGTGAGCTGAGCCGCACACCATCACACTCTCTTTCACTCCTGTTACGTCCAGCTCAAGTCGCTCTTTCGTCGCTTTGCATACGGGTTCGGTTCTTAGGCTTCGGAGGATACAAAACCCACTTGGCTCGCCTACCCACTCACCACGCTCGTTTCAACAAACATCAACATCACCTACTACTGGTCGGATACCAACCACTCAACAACACTACTAGATGACACTGCGCTTTAGTGGTTAAGCCTCCCACGTGTCTTGACGACACTCCGAGTCGCTTCGACCCATATCCGTAACCCGCTCCGCTCTTCTCGACGTCGACACTACAGCATCCGACATCATGTTTGTGCTACGCCTAATACAACGAGCCGACTTCTCCGCTGCCCAGGCTCAGGTTCTGGGCTCCGAGTTTGGCACCACACCCGACACCAAGCCTGGACCGAGACTCGATGCCACTGGTATTTGGTGGATTGTATGGGGTGCTATCTGGACGACCGCGGTGGTGGCTGGCATGGTTTTCCTTTGGCTCAGGCGTGATCTCCCAACTCTTAGGATACGCGGTCTCGCTCTCAGTTTTGCCGGCATCACACTTCTCCATCTCTACTGGATCTCTGTTCAGCTGGGTTACAGCATCGGTCCCATGGCTCCCGAGGTCGCCGAGTTCTGGATCATGAGCATTTGGTTTCCTTTCGGAATTGCCCTCTTCCAAGCCGGCAACAGTCAGTTCCTTCATGTCGCAAGGGCACAGGCTCGTTATGCTCGTCCCCCGAGCCAGATGGAATCTCGATTCGACGAAAAGCACGGGCAGCAACCGTCACAGGGGCTTACCTTTATCGCCCGCTTGCGCAAGATGGACTATTCGAAGAGGATGTTTGCCTGCGTTACCATCGGCATGATTGTTCAAGTGAGTAGCACCATTATAGCTTGCATGGCTCGTCTCTAACATCGTTTAGCTCTTTGTTGTTATCATCATCTACATGATCTCGCGCAAGTTCCACCCCAGCTTTGGCATCCCCGGTACTGAGGTGTACGGCACCCCTGCAGAGATCGCTATGCAGCAGGGCAGAGGTTGGGAGTGGTGGCCTTCGCTGTTCTGGCAGTTTCTCTGGGCTTGGGTTATTGCTCCCGTTATTCTTTGGAAGTCTCGTGGTATCCGTGACACCCACGGCTGGCAGCTCCAGACCATGGCTTGCTGCATTGCTGGCTTGCCTGCGGCTCCTATGTGGCTCATTGCTCTTTACGTTCCCGGCATGGCTCCGGTGAACGCGGTTTTCGTCCCGCCTCAATGGTATGTCTAGCGCTTTCCCTCCTCGCTAGATGGCAATATCTAACTATTCGTTCAAACAGGATCGGACTCTCCATCATGTTCATGGAGATTTTCACCATCTTTGTCCCTTGCTGGCAGGTTCGTAAGCACCACAACCTGCGTCAGGAGACACTTGAGTCGATTGCCACTTGGGAGTCCAAGAAGATGCGCGCCCGCAGCGACGACGGCAATGCCGAGCGTCGGGGCAGTGACCAGAGCGGACCTGCTCTTAGCCCAACTTCAACCAAGGTTGGAGAACACCATTTCACTAGCGGAGTCAGAGATTCATGGAAGAAGCTCTCGACCATGGAGATGGGCCACGGATCTCAGCCAGACTTCAAGAACGCTACCGATGATAGCGTCCTCACAATGTCCGCTCTTGAGCACGTTCTTGAGAAGAACCCGGAACCTCTTCGCCAGTTCTCTGCCCGTCGCGATTTCTCGGGCGAGAACATTGCTTTCCTCACCGCCGTGGCTGAGTGGAAGGCCGCTCTTCCGCCTCCTTTCGTCCGCAACCGTCACAACGCCGAGCCGGATGTTGTCCGCCAGCAGTTTACCAAGGCGCTTCGTATTTATGCCGAGTTCATCAGCACCAGAGACGCAGAGTTTCCCATTAACATTGCGTGGCACGAGCTGCGTAAGCTTGAGGGTATCTTTGAGCGTGCCGCTAGGAACATGTACGGAGATATCAACCGTGGTGGAGCTACTCCCTTCGCGGAAGTTAACTGGTCCGGATCGAACAAGCCCACAAACGACAGCGAGGTCAACATTGTCTCCAAGTCGGACTCGCTAGCGGTATCCATGACTCCCATGAGCGAGTTCAAGTCTGCCGAGACCCTCCCTCTTGATGACCCACCACCGACCTCCCACGCCACACACCCCCGTAACGCAGCTCTTTACTACTCAGGCGATATCCCACAAACGTTTGACGCTGCCGTCTTCGATGCCGCTCAGTCTAGCATCAAGTACCTAGTGCTTACAAACACGTGGCCCAAGTACGTCCGCGAGAGGCGAGACTCTGGAGATTCCTTCATCTCCCAGGATGAGACCGTAAGAAGCAGGAAGAGTCTGCACAAGGCACTAAGCTTCCTAAAGCCACTTATTCGGGCTTGAAGCACAAAACAAAAAGAAAAGAAACCACATCCAGTACACAATGAAAAATACTATCGTTAATGTTATTCACAAACCAAATCTTCCACGATCTTTATTCCACCTACTACATATCCAGCGAGAAGCAAGCAGCTAGCAGCTAGTCTACCCGCTCTCCACCATCCTTACCCCCAACACCCTCTCTCACTATGTTTATGTTATATCATGTACAACAACTGATGTGGTTATGTGATTTTGATGAGCTTGGGCTGGCTGAGGACTACAAAAAGAAGATCAGTCAGCAGATATCCCCAATCATGTCGAAACTTGTGTATTACCACTTTTCACCACCACTACTGCGTTCGTTCATTTCCCCCCATCTTTTTCTCGCTCGCTCATCATCATATCAGATTGGATTGTGTGTGGCCTTAGGCCTCTTTCTCGCTAACCAATTATCTCTCTTATCCTCTTATCTCACTACCATTCCTAGCGTCCTTTCAACGCCCGGTCTCCACCGGGCTGTTGGTTGTTCCTTTTCCCTTTATCAATATACCCATCCTCTATCAACATCATTATGTCATGTTCCTCCCTTGTGGTCTGTTTAGTGTATAATATCTAAAACAAAGTTGTGTGTGTGTCGTCTGTCTTGTATAAGCATTGTTATGTATGTATGTATGTAACACCAGGTATCTGGACCAACCATCATTTAAGGGTTGGTCAAATGGGAGGAAGGAAAAAGTAGTATCATAGGGCCAAAAAGCAAAATTCACAGCAACGAGGTGTTCGCAAAGTATGAGTGAGCTGTTGTTTGTTTCCAGTGTCACCTCCTCCTCCTCCTCCTCCTACTACCACTGCTTCTACTTCCTTCTCGCTTTCTCAATCTGCTTCGCATGGGTAAGTGCCGATGTCAAATGGTGAAGGACAAGGACAGAGCAGATTACATACATAAAACAAATATACAGACGAACTCACACACCACAAAAGACAACTTGACCCTTATCTCACTCATCAGTCCTTGAAAGCCTATGTATGCACTACTATATAGTCACAGAACCCTGTGACACTTATGTTTACCCGTCAAAAATCGAACAACACTGCCACTATATTGAATATGCCATGGCACAGGACAACATTATCAAACACCAAACAGCGCAAATTTCCACCGATAACGCACCAATACTCTGGACAATACTCTGGACAATATGACAAGCCAAATGGCCGTTACCATATGATCTCGATCGAAGAACTTGTATATCGGAACCGCCGGGTTAAAGGCCTCCAACTGATAAAATCTGTCGCTTTGTCATCGACGTGATTAATAAAACGGAAGACCCCAAGGTGGCCTTTAACACGGCAGTCTCGTACACGAAAGTTTACTCGACATTGGGGAGCTCCACAGACAGTCAAGTCTTTACCACTGCCATCCACACATCATACAACAACTTTGACCGGGGTCAAAATCTAAATCCGAAAGATCATACAGTCATGTTCACATCGTCATTTCTGCTATGCTCCTGATAGGAAAATCGTTCAACCATTATCATGGGATATACCGACAGAAAGGTTTGGATAACTCAAGGATATTGTATTCGTACTCCCACCAATGATCGTGCTCGATTACACCATGTTTTTTTTTTCTCGCTTTCATTTTTCTCCCACGCTCCCAGGGAATCGGTCGGCGTCCATGCCATCCATATGTTCCCCATGCTCTGATCCACCAACGTAGGTCTCCGAGTGAATGGGTCAAGTCCGAGGATTGCATCCAGCCCGTGAATGATACCAGTCACTATTCGCTAGGTAACCCCCGTAATTTTCCTATATCAAGATCAAGATCCCCATCCACTTCGTCCCCTTCCAAGTTTTGGGATGTTGCCCTGTTTTTTCCTCCTTCTTCCCTTCCCAATGGCGCAACTGGACCCCTTGTTTTTAGCTGATAAGTTTGATATGAGAGAAAAACAGAAAATCTCTTTCTATCCCCTTGCCCTTGTCCCCTCCGATCTTGTCCGAGTGTTTCGCTGATCCTCTTTGAAGAGTTCCGCTAGGAGGGGGGTATAGAAAGTTGGCGATCTCCAGGGGCTTTCAACTTTTGGTGACCCCCCGATGCCCCTTACACTATAAGTGAATTGAGCAGCAGATCGACGGGGAGACCCACATTCACCATGAGTGCCACGTTCGAAACCTCGGGGCTCTCTCGGCTCTCTCGGCTCTCTCTTTGCGCTCTCACCAGATCGGCATTGTCCGATCCGATGAATGCAAGTCAGCCGAAGCGAGAGAGAGAAAGGTGGATAGGAAAGGATGGACATTGATGCGGAGCGAACGGACGACCATGATCAGCTGAAGGAAGGGAGCCGGCAGGATAATGGCGGCGAAATCACATGACGAAGAGCATGTCGACGTCTAGTAATTTCGGAAGTTAGTGTTTTGATTCTCTTGGCTTGAGCTAAGATTATTTGAAGAACGCCGCGTCGGCGGGTTTCATGAGCACTTGGCTTCATCGATGACGACATCGAAAGACGCAGCGGAAAAGGGGTGGTGGACACAGAGATCAAACGTACCGATTGGGTGACTGCTGGAGAGCTGAGGCTTCTGGGTATACTTAGTCTCGAGCACGTCGCGGACGCTGTTGAGCAACTGCACGTAGCTCTGCTTGGGGTTCGCCTTGATGGCAGAGATGAAAGCCCAGGACATGGCGCCCGTGGCCTGGGACGCAATGGTCGCGTCGGCCCTAGAACAGTGTCAGTATTTTCATTCTACTAAACCCAAGTCGATTCAAAGGGGAAAGATGGCAACATACGAAGTCTGGTCGTCCTTGCTACCACTCCACATGATAACATCGGCAGGCGATGTCTTTGTCCGCTTGGTGTGCTCATAGGCCTCATTGCCGCCGCCAAACGCCGTCTTAGCGACGGAGAACAGGCTGCTAGCCATGCCTCCAATATCGCCACGAGCATAGGACCCAACAGCGGCAAGCAGACCTTGACCAGCCTCCTTGGCAAGGTTAGGCTCCTTGACCACGCCCTTGGTGCTGTAGATATAGGGCAAATCAAGAACGGAGCCGGAGTGGCAGCTGTCAAAGATGGCAGTCAATCGCACACCAGGTTGGAGGGGCTTCACGACAGTATAGTGAATCTCATCGTCGACGATGTGGCCGGCGGTCTTGAAGTCAACGGGATAGATGACCTCATCAAAGCCGTCTTCCTCATCGCCGTCGGTATCTTCAGTCTGCCCACCGTGGCCTGTTGGATGAGTTGACTAGTAAGTGGGAGCACGCGGGTAAGTATGGTTAGGGAGATAACTGACCGGAGTAGTGCAAGAACAAGGCATCGTTGGGCTGAGCACCAGCTACCAGCCACTGCATGGCACGAAGGATGTTCTCCTTTGTAGGCTGCAAGAGGGGGTTCGTGGCGTCATCGGTAAGAATGACCATATCCTCGCGCTTATAACCATAGTTCTCGACGAGGAAGGCGGAGACGTTCTTAGTGTCGTTGATGCAGCCGCGCAACTCGCCATCCTGGCCAAAGTAGTTGATGCCAATCAGCAATGCCTTGCGGCGACCTGAGCAGTTGGAGTACTGGAAGCTATAGCCTTCAGGAGCACCATGACCGAACTGCTGTGTGCCCGAAGGAATCTCGTGAATCTCATGGGAGCGGTGCTGTCCTTGGTCACGAGCCTGGTGACCAGAACCGATTGGGTAGCCGTAGGTATCATAGCCAGCGGGAGGAGGACCAGAGGGGCGTTGGGAGTGTCCTCCCTGGTGGTGTTGCTGTGGAGGATATTGCTGCTGGTGTTGGTGTCCCTCATATCCGCCTTGTGGGGGGTACTGTCCCTGGTTGTAGCCGCCTTGCTGATGGTGCTGGGGAGGTTGTTGATGATATCCTCCGTAGCCCTGGCCTTGAGGAGGTTGAGGGTTGTACTGGCCATGTCCCGGGTTTGAATAGCCGTAGCCTCCTTGCTGGTAGTGTTGTTGTTGTTGTTGCTGCTGCTGGCCATCCCACTGAGGAAGGGGAGGTTGGTGGTGTCCCCCACCACCGGGGCCGTAGCCTTGTCCAGGGTATCCGTACGACATGGTGAAGATTGGCCGGTGATCGATGAAGGAGGGATTCGCGAAGACGGGAAAGAGTGTAGTGGAGCGAGGGCAAAGAGGAACTGGGAGAAACTTCTGTTATGCAAGTCTAATGCCCAGGTTGTCTCTGGGGAAGCTGAGCGAAGAAGTCAATGTGTTTGTTCGTTCTTTCTGCTTCAGCTGTGTCTCACACGCCAAGCTGGTCCCTGAAACCGCGCGTCATCCCGCTGTAGAGGTAGTACCATGCAGCCTGGGGTTTGCCGGTTGCCTCCCAACTGCTGCCATCCCCCGCGATCCGCGCAGCACAACCAAACTAAACGGCGGGGGGTCCCTGGATGGAACGGAAACGACGGCCGACAACGCTGAATCGAATTGGGGTCCAGACGAGCCAGCGGTGATTTTGGTGGTTCATCGGGAGCGACAGCGGGGAATGGGACCCAGGAGTCCAAGACCCCAAACAGCAAGTGCTCCCCACACCAGCTGCTAAAAAGCATTTGGTGGATCCGTGTCATTCCATTCCAAGACTTCTTCTTATCTTCCTCTTTCCTTTCTCGACCACGCCGAGATATTCACGCGGAAGTTATTCTTGGCTTCAGCCAAAACGCCTGTGTTTGCACGAGGAACTGGGCCTTCATTTGCGAAGGAGGGGTCACTACATGTGAGGGGTTCTTTGGGGTTCGGATGGTACAGTTAACACCAAGGAACAGGTGGAGGATGACAGGACGCCGAGCATTGCGTGCCCCTGCGTACATGAGAAAGGTGTTCATGGATGGCGATTGATATTCGTCGGATGATACAGTCTAGTGCCGTGCCGAGCCTTGTCAATCAATTGCCTGAATATCTGTCCCTAAAGGTTCCCAAAGACAGGCAGGTGCTCGTTGCTGCTCATTGACCTCTTTTGTTTGTTATCTTCCCGTCAACCTCGGATTTCCATTCTTAATCCGCTAGAATACACCACAGAAACCCACAGCCAACTCTAGAGACAGAGCAAGCTGAACCGTGACCATGTCGTTCTTCAAGAAGCTCAAGAAGGACCTCGTTGAAGATCTAGGCAAGCTAGGTCTCGTCGACAAGAAGGAGGAAAAGCCGGACACGCCGAGCTACTCTAGTAAGTCACCCACAACACCTTATTGTCGCTCCAAGCCCAAAGACCCACCCACCACTAACTCCCTCCGCCAGCTTCACGCGATTACTACCCCCCTCCTCAGCAGCAGCCACCGCAACAATCCTATTCTCCTCAGCCTCCCCAAGGACAGTTCCAGCAGCCCCTTTACCACGGCGGCAGCTACCAGCACCCTCCTCCCCAGCAGCCCGGCTATCAAGGAGAGTACTCCCCGCAACAGCCAGGCTATACTGCCCCTCCCGGCGTTCCGAGCTATTCGTCCAGGCCAGCGCCGCCTTACAACCCTCCCTCCGACAAGCCTCCCCTGCCCTCTGGCTGGAGCCCGAAGTGGGACGACGAGTATCAGAGATGGTATTACGTTGAGGAGGCCACGGGCCGCTCACAGTGGGAAGCCCCCGGCTTTGAGAGGTCTAGGCTCGCCGGTGGCGGTGGTGAGCAAGACACCCGCGGCCACGGTGATGGCTCTTATGCCTCCCCGCAGCAGTACGGCGGAGGTGGTGGTTACGGTGGTGGATATGGAGGCCACAATGGTGGTGCCCCCGACTATGGACATGGCGGACAGCAGCAGTATGGCGGTTACCAACAAGGTCCGCCGCCGCCGCAAGGCTACGGCGGTTATGACCAGCAGCAGCAGGCGTATGGTGGCGAGCCGGTAAAGGAGAAGAAGAAGGATAATAGTGGTCTTTATATGGGTGCAGCTGCTGGTTTGGCTGTTGGCGCTGTTGGCGGTGCTGTTCTTGCCCATGAACTGGGTAAGTTTCCATTTCCCCTTCTCCCCATGACAATCCCTAGCTAGGACTTTTGAGTGTTAACACTCCAATGCAGCCGAAGACTCCGACCCCGAGAATGAGCATCGCTCCGCTCCTCCTCCACCGCCTCCCGCGGCCTATGGCGGCGATAGCTATGGCGGCTACGGTGGTGGTTACGGCGCTCCGCCTCCCCCTCCCCCTGCGGAGCCGCCCCTTGATGGACCCATTCCGACGCACAACGTGTATGGCGAGGAGATCGACCAGAGTGACCGCGAATCGATTGCTTCGGCCCGTAGGGATTACGAGGAAGCTCTAGAGGAGGCACAGTCGTCTAGCAGTAGTGACCAGGAAGAGCTCGAGGAGGCGAGAGAAGAGTATGAAGAGGAGCTTGAGGAGGCGTACTATGATGACTGAACGGGGCAACGAAACAAGGACAAGATGATTTGGAGGTGCAGGGATCTTTCTGGTGGTGGGATTTCACGACCATGATATGCTGCTTAGACTTTTCGTGGGAGCATCTTGCTACTATATACCTAAAAGACGTAGTTTAGTCTTTCTTCATTTAAAACTCTCTGTGCACTTGTGATGCCCTTCGTCTCGGGTGTCCTGGCGCCGCAACTGACACCACCATTACACAATCTGATGGGGGTATCATATACCCCTAATATGCCGGGCCGAGAGAACCAAGATCTCGGAGACATCAGCCATTCACGGGTAAATGGGCAAGGACTGTGAATATGGATAATAAGAATGATAACATGCCCGTGTGTACTAGAGTGATTGCAAGCGACGAGAAGGTAGAATACCAACCTAGTTGATGAAGCTGAATTAGGTATCCATCTGGCACTTCCGCTCAGAGTCGTTGTCCCGGAAAGTTTGATGGTGTAACAGCGGGCAGGAATGACCACTTCCGCCAGCTGTATCTCATGACTGAGGAAAGAAAAATCTAATCGTATGACTCCCGAGGACCTGTCCGCGAAATGAGATTGGCGGCGTCGGTGGCTTGCTGAAAGATGAGACTAAATCTTGAGCTGCCCCAGCCTAGGGACAAACAAAGAGTTTACCCTTGATTGTCCTTTTATATACCAGACAAAGCTTCAAGAGCAAACTTCTTCGACCTTTAACTAAGAATCATTAGTCAATCAGTGTTCACTTTGCGGCAGCCTCAAAATGACGATACACGTTCATGAACACTGCTTGCGCATGGCTAGGCGCGAGGATGGCACACCGTGGTGGGCAGCATTCCCAGAGCCAACTTCGACGCCGGTCCACATCGAGCCACAGACCGTCCTTGAGCTTCTCGAGCAACAAGAATCGTCGCGCAGATTCTTGCTTGTTGACTGTCGCCGGACAGACTGCACCGGCGGAACTGTCAGCTCGTCAATAAACCTGCCCGCCCACAGCTTCTACACCACGCGCAAGAGCTTGTACGCTTTGTGCAAACAGGCCAGGATCCAAAAGGTGATCTTTTATTGTGGTATGTGGTTGTCTTTCTCTCATGTGGACTCTTGGACAGAGTCCAACCAATGCTATGTTCTTTGAACCCGTCCCTCCTCTGTTGACGCTCCCTAACCCCAATGCTTCCTTCCACAGGCTCCTCCGCCGGTCGGGGTCCTCGATGTGCCGCCTGGATGCAAGACTATATCGACGAAGTGGGTGGCGATCTTCAGTCGCAGGTAATGACGGGCGGGATTCGAGGCTGGGTTCGGAGGTACGGTGACCGCATGATGGACGGGTATGACGAGAAGACGTGGAAGCAGCTGCTGTCAGAGAAGAGCTGTACATGAAAAAAAAAAAATAAAAAAAAAAAATGAAAAAAAGTGTCCTTTGGGTATATTTTCTTCGACCATCGCCGCGGATGTTTCCCCTTTCTTTCTAAGATCAAGATAATCCAGCCTTCCCGAATACATGCCTCGTTGTGAAACTGAACGCCGTACCAGCCAACCAAATCTTTTCACCGTCCAAGACCGTGCGTGGGGCATTATAGTTGTCGTCGTAAACTGTAAATCGCCTTGGTATATAATCAAATCCCGTCAATTGCCATCCGCTTATTTCCGATGCCTCGCCTTTTGATATAGGCCTTTTGTATATGCGTGGGTGGGTCGTTTTATCGTGTTGCGAGAAGATAATCGTGGATTTAGCCGCGCTGTCCTCCCCTCTCGTCGCCGCCGATCCTCTCGAGGGCCTCCATCATCACGACGGAGTTACCACGGATGGTCTGCGTAGACAGTCGTTAGCCAAAAGGATACACAGATATGCCTGTGAAGAATCAACATACCACCATGCCAAGCTTGACCTTCTCACCACCATCCTTCTCCTCGACAGCATCGTCCAGGACAATGTTCAGGAAGACCTAGGACGTCGCAATCCATCAGTTGTTATGTTTGAACTCGTAAATGGAAGGATGGCCTCGTACATCGTAGCCACGGAGAACACCGATGACCTTGCGGCTACCGTTAAGTTGGACGAAGAGCCTCTTGTCGAGGTACTGTTTGGAAAATGACCGATTAGCTTCACTGCACCATATTAAACAAACAATAACATGGCGTTCCAAATGCGACAATGGCAAAGTCCCGAGCAGCTAGATACCATGTAATGTTCAAGTCAGATATCCAAAAGCAATCACGTACCTTCTTGAGCTCAGGTTGTGCGGGCGCCATTGTTTCTTGAGGTTGTGTTGGTTGTCTGGGATGGTCTCGAGAGAGTTCGGTTGCTGCAATGGCAATGGCGTCGTTCTGGCTGGGAACTCTCCACTGAACGACTTGGAATGCGGGCCTTGTGCAGCGCGTGCACTCCCGTCGCGACTGTCCCCCAGTGGTTTTTGGGTCGCCAAGCCATCACGTGGAGCCACTGATAAGATAGAGGTAGGAAACCCGCAATTCGCGTTGTCTTGGGGTCATCGTTCAGTGACATTCCAGTTGCCCGCCAGCGTCATTCTCTAGGTCCCGTTCTGAACTGAAGCTTCACAACTGCTTTAGACAACTTTGTATGACCCCGACACCACACTCGCCACAATACATCGAATTCGCCAGTTATTTTCCAAACACCTTGCTAGACTCTATCTGGGTCGAATAGCTCGAAAAATGAACTCCTTCGGAAAGCGCAAGCCGCGCATCATCCAGACTTTTGACGATGAGGATGGCGACCTACCTACACTGCTTGGAGGAGAGGCGCCCAAGAAAGAACGTAAGTTGCTACATGACAATGCCCATCCATACCCAGCATAGAAACTTTCAGTGCTGATACCAAACCAAAGAACAAGCAAGCTGATACACCTTCGAACAGAACCAGTAACACAAGGACCGTTCAAATTTGGGCGCAGCAAGCCGGCTAAATCCTCGTCACTACGAAGAACGATCAAGGTCAACAATGATAACGACGACACACAAGGCACCAACGGTGACGCCATCAAGCCTACGACAAACAGCACAAGTACGGCACCCGACGCGGCAGAAGATGAGGAGGATGATGGTGTGCCGCTCGTAGTACGGCCCGGCTTCGGCCGCTCAGCCTCCAGCAAGAAGAAGCGCGTCTCGAAGCTATCGTTCGGAGCCAGCGAAGGGGGCACGGAAGACGGCGGCAATGATACGACAACAACCGCCAGCAGCGACGTCGTCAGCGCACCCAGCAAGAAGTCGCTAAGCCAACGAGTAGCCGAGAAGAACGCGCTCCGCAAATCGGCCCTGACCGCACGATTCGGCACATTTGGCGCCGACGAAGAGAAGCCTCGATACAGCAAAGAGTACCTCGAAGAACTCCAAAGCTCCACGCCAGCCACACCACAAAATCTCGCCTCGCTAAGCATCATCGACGATGACCACGACGACAGCCTCAAAGCCCAGCCCGAGACACCTGCGCCTGGGACAGGGACAGATGCCGCGATGGACCTCGACCCCTCCGAGCTCGACGGCGCCATGATCGTACAATCCCGCGACCTCCCCCTAGCGCGCACCGGCGATGGCTCCGCAGCAGCAGTAGCCCACATCCTCAGCGAAGCCGAGATCCGCGAGCGCAAAGAACGGCGCGCGCGCCTGGCCAAGGAACACGACTTCATTTCCCTTGACGACAGCGACAACTCGGACGACGACCGAAAACGCGTCACGCTAAGTAACCTCAACAAAAAGCCCAAGAAGTCCGAATCGCGCCTCATAGCCGAAGACGAAGACCTAGGCGAAGGCTACGACGAGTTCGTGACGGACGGCTCGCTAGCGCTGGGCCGCAAAGCCGAGCGCGAAGCCGCCAAGCGACACCGGCAGGAGATGGCGGAGATGATCCAAGCGGCGGAGGCCGGTTCCGATGCCGAAAGCGATGACAGTGAGGCGGAGCGACGGGCTGCGTACGAGGCTGCGCAGCGAAGGGCGGGTATGGATGGGTTGCAGAAACCCGAGGACGATCTGATGGAGATGGACGAGGAAGGGGAAGTAAACCAGATCCCCAAGATGAAACCGCTTCCGGAGCTGGGGGAGGTGTTGGCACGGATGAGGGGTCTGGTGCAAGGATTGGACGATGAGGTGAGCAGACGGAAGGCGAGGATAGAGAGTCTGGAGAGGGAGAAGGGGGAGATATTGAGCAGGGAGACGGAGGTGCA
This sequence comes from Pseudoneurospora amorphoporcata, assembly GCA_033297205.1. Classification (NCBI taxonomy): domain Eukaryota; kingdom Fungi; phylum Ascomycota; class Sordariomycetes; order Sordariales; family Sordariaceae; genus Pseudoneurospora; species Pseudoneurospora amorphoporcata. Next base: position 11,286 of record MU859234.1, on the reverse strand, counting down.
GGAAATATTGAATCAAGCGGGAGCTAAGTATCAAGCTGTTATGGGTGGTGCTGGTGCTGCCGGTGCCACTGCTGCCGAGGCTGCGGCGACGGCCGCGACAAGTGCGGTTGCTGCTACGGGGACGAGCACGCCTTGTGATGCGTTGAAGTTTGTCACGCAATCGCCTTTGAGGCCATTACCGCCTGGGTTTGCGGCAGATCTAGCTGCGACCCCTAGGGAGAGGGGGTTGGAAAGCTTCGGGACGCCAACGCAAGAAAAGGGGCTTGATGATCTTGACACTGAGATGGCGATGTAATGGGTACAAAATAAGCACCGTAAAGCTAGAACGGACCTACATTTCCATGGGGTTAACAACAATGGACTGAATACAACCATGTCACTGTCACAGGTTATCTTTGCAAGCTTAACCCGAGTTTCATTCCGTTGTCGATGTCTGTTTTATACTAGGTCGTCAAGCAAAAAACGAAAGGAAACCATGCCCATCTCCTATCTGGTACTTTGCGTTAACCATACCACAATCCTTCCCTGTTCGCCTACCTGCCTGCCTGCCAATGATGCCGACGCCGTTGAAAAATGTAAAATCAATAATGGTACAACCAGTCAACAGTCTAAGGATGCCTGATTACACCACACGCACACACCCCATCCCCATTGCATCTAACCAATGAGCATACGCTGGCGCTCTGTTTCTTTTTCTGAGCGTTGTCATCCTCTCATGGTCGTTCGTTCCGTTTATCGAGAGTTCTTAGCTCTTTCATGGATCTCAATGACCTCTTACTTGGTCGAAGACCCCCTAACTACACCAGCGCCCAGAACACCGGGCATCTTCTCCTCGCCCACATCGAACAACAGTCCAATCGCAAAGGCAATGGCGCCAACAAGGGCAATGGTAGAGCCGGCAATAAGCCAGAACTGCATGCTGATGTCCTCCTTCTGGCACATGTTACCACCCCAGTGCTTCATCTTCCGGCTCTTCTTGTCCCCGTCGGTAGTGGCCAGGCACTTGCAAACAAAGCAGCTAGCGCCGCTAACCTTGCTAGTACCGTTCTTGTCTCCCCATTTGTTCACGCACTTCCCGTGGCCGGAGCAAGTGTTGGTCTGGTCCTCACAGCTCTTCTGCGAAGTAAAGCACTGCGGAATCACCTTCTTAGCCGCGGTTTGCAGGGGACTCTTAGTCGGGCGGGAGACGGGGGGCTGTGTCGGGGCGGCGGCACCGTTTGCGCCGCGGACGGAGTCGTCGACGATGACGGTCTCGGAGTTGAAGCGGCGGCGGAGATCGGAGGAGGAGCCAGTGGCGGCTTTGACGCTCCACTGGTTGAGCTTGGAGGAACGGCTCGACTCGGGCATGAGGACGAGGAGGGCCTCGAGGTCGCCGGAGGAGATGAACTTGTTGAGACGGCTTAGGTTATCGACGAGAGTATAGAGGGCCTCGGGCGACTATGAAGCAGGAATTGAGTAAGTTCTTGAACTAGAAACGAATGTAGAAGTGTTCTTCGTATATCGCACCTTCTTGACATCGTACTTGACCACTGACGAAGAGCCCGTCCAGCAGTCTCCGTTGACAGGATTGATGGCAGAGGCCAGGTCACACTGCTCTGGCACAGCAATGCCCAAGTTTTGGAAAAGCGTCATCAGACGATCATTGGCCACCTTGGATGGCGGATCTGAGATGGCGAAAGCGGCATGCTGGCTTGACTTGGCGAGCGATTCCTTCAAAGGTCCGGCGTTCTCGGCAGTGATTCCCTCCAGGATGACAACTAGTTGTGATGGGTCGCTCGTCTCGGTCTGCGAGAAAAGAGGTGCCGGGCTCTTGCCGTACTTCGCAATGAAGCTGATCGCGGCCTCGGTATCGACAGAGCTAGGGATGTCGCGAAGGTCGCTGCCGTAGCTGTCTCTAGATGTCTGTGGTATGCGTTAGACCAGCCTCGATATCGACGTTACGCGCCGGGTTGGAGGTATTTGGCTTACCCTTTGGAGGAGGATATGGCGAACGACCTCTTTTGGTAGCCGCGGTACTTCGCGGGATGTTTGTTGTTGTTGCTTGGTATCGAGGATGAAGACATCGGCGCTCTGCTGTGATGCAGCAGCAGCAAGCCCACACAGGGCTGCCACGGTTATACTGGTGAGAAACCTCATCTTGAAAAGCAGCCGAACGGTTGTTGATGCGGCTGGTGGTGATATTGGATGAGGATTGTTCCAGTGACGTTGGTAAAGTCGCTGGCGGAGACACAATGGACTGGAAGTCGGAGTTGGATGGAGCTTGCCGAATGATGAATTCCGTCCCACTGTCAGCGGTTCCCCAGCCCCCGAATGCGCCCACTGAACTGCAGTGGTCATCGCAGCCACTGGCACCGCTGGCCTACCTGCCCACTGTGAAGTGCGACCGTGACAGCTGCCCTCAACTGGCTGACGTGGGAGGACCGCCGCCGGGATGGTGAGTACAGTGTCGCATTTACCCCAACGCACTGTTGGTGTCATTTGAACAGCGTGCAAAAAGGGAACAGCAACTGATGAATGCACCGACGGAGTGCGGGATTCAGCATCTTGGAACCGCTGGAGTGGACAGGCATGGAATACCCTCGAACCTCGCACTGTGACCCTCCATCTTCTGCCGGAATTCGAGGCGCGACCAGACCCCGGAAGCCTTCCTGGCCGCGGTCTTCAACTTCCATCTCGATTTGGCCTTGTGTCCCGCTGTCGCAATCGTCACAAGCCTACGAACCCCATCCCCGACATCGTCTACCGCCCGCCCGTGTCGAGTATCGGTAGAGCTGAGCAGGCTGACACATCCGCGCGCCTTTACCTGTCATCGAAAAGGCACGTCCCGAACCCGCAACGAACTACTAGCGGATATATATATGTATATATATATATGCCGAGCACAGTTAAGCCCGAAGCTGTTTCGCCGTTCCCTTCTCATATCCGATATCCTTCGGCGCATACGAGCGGCCGCGACCTTTGATCCTTCCAACTCTTCCGGCCGCCGCCTGGGCGTGCCACAGTCATCCAATATGGCATCGCGCCTCTTCCGACCGATGAGGTCGCTCATGGCCTCCCGACGTTTATCGAAATACGTGGTACATGGGCAACCGATGGTTGTGCAAGGAGTACGGATCAAGCATGGCTCCTTTAGAAGGTAAAGCCTTTGACAGTCCCAGACAACTGAGCCCGTTGCGCTGACATGGGCTTGTTTGCAGGCGAATGTTCCGGGTCGTGGGCATGAGTATTCTTGCGTACGTGTGCATCGACTACTACGACAGAAAAGTGCTGGGGATGCTTTCGAACGCCCTGGACGATCTCGACGCCGGCCGCGGCCATAGCGAGGAGAATGACGAAGAAGAGGATTATATATTCATTCCTTTTCCCCTGACGGAGCAAAAGCTCAAACCAGAGCCATACTCCGCACGCAGTACGGAGTGGAAAGAGTTCGTCAAGTTTGCGCAAGATCAGAAACGGATAGAGCAAGTTCAGGGTTAGTAGTGCCGCTCAAACCTTTGTGTAGGAAAGATATGGAGACTAACATGTCGAACAGGGGACATCGCCAGTCTGGTCTTGAAGATGCTCAAGAACCAGCGAATCCTGACAAACCATGTTGGGCCAGATATGACTGTCAAGAAGGCATGGCTCCAGGCGTTTTACCCTTTGGTCGCACCTCCCGAATACGAGCGTTACGGGTAAGTCTCAGATCAGGTCCTGTGCATCCTCGAGTCGGACTGACGCTCATCGTTTCATTGCAGAGTCATGATTACGCCTTATGAAATCGGATGGGCCAGCATATCGATGGAGTCGCCACAGGTGAAGAAAGCCGAGAGGTTGTTCTGGCCTAAGCCTGTTGCGTTGTCGCTATGGGCCGTCGCCACGACCCTGGCGAAGAAGAAAGCGATGGAAGTCTCGCAGTTTTTCGGTCTTTCGAGTATTTTCACTCCCTCGGCGTCTACGGTGCAACCAGCTCAGGGAAATGGAACAACGGGATTGCCGTCGACGGTCACTGGTGACGTTCAGAGGATGATGGACCAGATCCGACGACAGGCAACACAACGACCGGAGGACGTGCAGGACCCTGGGGCCCTGGTATCCGCAAGGCGTATGAATCCCGAAGCCGCTACGCAGAACAAGGGGATACTTTCGACCGCGAATCAACCCCCTCCCAGCAAGGAGACGCCCAAAACCGGTGACGAGAAAAAGGACAGGGAATGGGCTTTGGCCCAGTTGCGGGAATTCATCGGGCTCAGCCCATGGGAAATCTTCACCAAAACGTACAGGAAGGTCTGGAAACCAATTCGACCTGACCCACCACGCGGTTCGATGGCCTTTGCCGGCATGATCGAGTTTGAGACGAAGAAACATTGGTTAACAGCGTATGTCACGGCTTGGTATAACCCAGGGACGAGGACTTTCGACCCCAACAACTTCACGATTACTGTGACAAGGTTGACGAACAAGCAAGTCCACCCCCTGGTCCGTTAATGCAAGATTTTTCTTTTGCAAGTCTACGGAAAACTAGGTCTTCGTTTCTCGAATTGGGTAGGGGGCCGCATTGTTTGTTCGGAGTGAGTTCTTCTCAGCTCTTTCTTTTTTCTTTTTTTTTTTTTAATAAGCATGCTAGAGTGTAGCATTGTCTTGGGACAGGCGTTACGTGTGGGGCGGGCTTCGATAAAAGCATGGCAATTTCACAAGTTAGTTCGGTCGGCTTGGGAAAATTGTACAGAGCGGGCGGACTTGAGGTTTCAGCTTCGGAGGATATACCACAATAGACACCATAAGTGGTAGTGCTTGGGATATATCAACAAAGAATCATATGATCTTCCTCAGCGAACCAATCGAGTACATCTACTCGGCAGCGATGAGAAATTCGGGTCGTGTCGAGTATTGCTGTGTGTTATGATATATGGGGCTCGGGGCCGGAAGAGCCGGGGGCTTGGCGATCATCGCAAAGAAAAGACGGGTTGCCAAGACCCGGGCTCGCTACCAAGGCCGGGCCCATAGCTTCCGGTGCCGAGGGTCGGTGATTATGAAGAACTTCGGCTTGGTCCGGACTTCTTCTCTACAAGTTCCAACGTTCGTATAAACATTGTCTCTCAACATGGCACAAATCTTGTCAGGACAAGGAATAGATTTTGGGCCTTGCCCCGTCAGTCCATGTTTGGTAAAACTCTTGAGTTTCAGATAGCCCGTACGGTAGTCGCCGTTCATGCTGGGCCCGGGCTACCGAACGTTCAATACTCCACAGTAAATCTTCTTGCATAAACCATTACAGGATCCTGTTTTCAACATGTCTTTTTCACGCTAAATGATGCAAGAAGAAAATTCTCGCAACTGACGGGAACATGCAACGTTTCAAAGCAAGAATTCAAACCTGGCCTGTTTCGTGGTTCCGATGTTGGTGGTGTTGATGGAGAAAGGCTCGAGTCTGGCTGCAAAATACTTTTGTGGTTCTATGTGAAGAACCTCTCTTGCTCGTTGTTGGGTCTTGTTTTTTCCTGTGAAATGTATCGGGATGGCGGTCGAACAGTCTTCTCTGCTCTGAATAGGTAGTTACACGGTCGTTTTATCCGCCGTCTTTTAGGGTTAAGGTTAAGGAATTCGGTTAACGTGAGGTTGCGATGATGGGAACCCGGCCGAGATCGCTGTATCCTAGGGGCTTCAAACTAAGGGGTGGGGAAAGGCGGAGAAAGCCGACCCGGGCCGTCAATCCAGTTCTGGACAAAGTTCCGTCTTCAAGGATGAACGAAGTACAGTAACCACCCCTGCAGATGCTAAGCCCCACTTTTGCTAAAACCCCCTCTTTTGCATAGGATTCTGGCTGCCCGCATTCCCTCTGGTGGTGAAGACTGCTAACTGCTATTTGCAATGTTGATAGCCCGGATTTGCAAAAACAGGAGTCCGATTTTGGTAGGAGAGGATACTTATACTCTTATACTAAGGGGACAGCCGCCCTAGGTAACCCACTTTTTTAGTCTACGGCTAATTATCCAGTAGTTAGAAAGCTTAGGTGGAGTCTGTACACTAGTACCTTCTTTTACAAAACCCTTCCTTTTGTTAAAAATTTTGCTTGCTAGAATTATTTGCAAAAGCAGAGGTAGTTACTGTACAGTAACCACTCCTATAAATACTAAGCCTCCCTTTTACTAAAATCCCACTTTTTATATAAGATTCTAGCTGCTCGTATTCTCTTTAGTAGTAAAGACTGATAACTGCTATTTGCAATATTAGTAGCCTAGATTTGTAAAAATAGGAGTTTGATTTTAGTGGGAGAGGATACTTATACCCTTGTACTAAAAGGACAGCCGCCTTAGGTAGCCCACTTTTTTGGTCTATGGCCAGTTATCTAGTAGCTAGAAGGCATAGGTGTAGTCTGTATACTAGTATCTTCTTTTGCAAAACTTCCCTCTTTTACTAAAAATTTCGCTTATTAGAATTGTTTGCAAAAGTAGGAATAGTTACTATATCAACTTTAGTTAATATAGAATATATTATAGTCTAGAACTATACCTTCAAGTTAGTTATATATTATCTTTAGGTTATTTAGACCTGCAGGTTCCAAGCTACGCGCTACACTATACTAGGAAGGTGTCACAACGTAACTAGAGGGCACGATGGGTACGTAAGATCTTAATTAACTTGGACTAAAGACAAGAAGTTAAAGAGGGAAGAAATCCCAAACAGGAAGATAGGATACGAGAGCTGGGTTTTATACCCAGATCGTAGGCGACTATCAGGCCTGTGAATAGGAATCCAGATAAATGGGAGTGAATAGAACTCATATAACAATGAGAACCTTAACAGCTAGCATGTGACAACCAGAACCGTCATATCACCCCCCCTCTGCAAACAAGCTTCTATCTCAGAAGCGATAAAAACTAATAATACATGTGATAATCCTGTCCTATATTCTCTATTGAGTAACTAGATCTATGGCACTGGTTACCGCCGCGAACGCCTAGCAGCATAGTTCTCTCGCTCCTATCGCTCAAACTCATCCTCATCTGATCCTTCTACGTTCTCGAGTATGTAAGAGAGATCCAATATGCTAACCTCAATTGATCCGATGTCCATCTTGTTACTCCTATTGCTAGTCGTCTTATTGTCTGGTTGGCCACTTCTACTGATCAAGCTGGCAATGCGTTGTAGTTTCGAGATGAGATCAGTATAAGTAAGAGGTTTATCGATGAGACGAAGCTTTTCCTTAAGATCGAATGAGATACCTCGACGTAAGGTAGCCATCTAGGTGTGTTCTAGCCACTTGTTTGCTTCATAGCGGTAGAAGAGGCGTTCAAAGCGAGCAAGGAAGGCCATAAAGTGCTCATCCTTGTACTGCTTAATCGCTTGAATCTTCTCTTCAGCATCTTGAACCTTATGCAGATTATCAAAGTGGCGGGCGAGTTGATTCAGAATGGCCAAAGGTTTAAAATCATCGAGCTCAGTAGCTTGGATGAGCTGAGGTTGAACGAGTTGCTGCACTTTGTCTTCGAGCTGGAAGTAGACATAGAAAAACTGCGCTTTTTCTAAACCAATAGCAAGACCATCCAACTCCAACTTAGCTAGCATCATTGGAAACCAAGTCTCCCAGTGAGAGGGCGTACCGTTGAACTTGTCGATTTTAGGAAACGAGGCCTTGGGTCTTGGTTTATCCGCAGATTTCTGAGAAGCGAGAGAGGTAACAAGAGTATCTAAGCTAGCGAGGGTCTTGACTTTTTTAACCAACTCAGATACCGTCTTCTGGAGTTCAAGGATGGCGTTGCCTTAATTGCGGAGAGCTTCCTCTGGGGTGGGTTGGGGTTGAGACATCGTGAGGCTTCTAGATTGTTAGTAAAGAAAGAGATGAGATGAGAGGGGGACGGCATTGAAGCCCGTCTTATATTAAGTGTTAATGCCGATGTTGAATGGCTGGGTAAGGGAAGTTTCCAGAAACCTAGTTGACGGAACGATAAAGACTGGATGTGATCGTTCAATGCTAAGGTCTTTGATATTTATCGTTGTTTGCACTCCAATCGGGTAGGTAAATGGAAAGAGTGAGGATGAGGCTCTGCAAACCTACATATAGGATCTACGTGAATGGTTCTTAGTTTGAGGCTCAAACCCAAGTGAATGGTCAGCGGAGAGAGTGCTCCGCATACAAAGATATTAGTAATAAATTAGGGTAAGAAAGGAAGAGAAGAAAGATCGTGTGTTTGCTCGCGATGAGCGCCCGCCAAAGGTGGTTCCTAAATGCTCGTACACCTGTTCAGATCACCTCGTTCGTAACTTCTGAGACTGAAGTTACCGCTACGAGACAAGAGTAACAATGGGATCTAACTTGCAAAACTGGCGTCTCTAGAAAGTGGGCAAGGAACTGATGGACGAAAAATCGTTGATGTCAGACTGGCCAGGTGCGTCGGCGCCGTGAAGCGCTGTTGAGATACGTTCCATCCTATAATAGAAAAAACTGGGAAGACGCGAAGAGTTGGCGGAAGCAAGGCTGTATATCTAACTGCTTTCGGTACAATAGATTTCTATCACGGGCTGGAGGAGGCAAAGCTGCGTAGCCAGTTGGGTCGTTCTCAAGACTCTGGTGTCGTCGTTGTCGATATTGATAGAGAGTGTTGTATACGACCCGAAGGAAGGAACTTTTTATAATGTCAAACCTTGACAGCTGGCATGTGACAACCAGAACTGTCACAGAAGGCAGGAGTTTAGCAAATAGTAAATTTACTATTATTTAACTATTAGAGTATTATAGTAAAGATGGTGCTAATTCTCTACACCTATTTAATTGAGCCCAATAAGGTCGAGATCGACCGTATCAGGTTCGGCTTTAAAATCTATACTGAAGTTAATATAATCAAACTCGATACTAAGTAGTATCGAATTTAATAGTATTGAATTTAAATAGTCATAACTTAGAATTCAAGTTAATAAGTAATTTTATTAAACAAATACTTTAATTATATATAAATTAATTAATAATATCCTGTCTTTGAAGGAAGGACAGTAAATAACTATTTAATACCTAGTATTATATTAAATATTATTATACTAAATTTATATCTAACGTAATAGTACTAAGTATATACTAGCCTATTATTCGCGTAATAATCTCCTAGAATACTGAGAAATAATTATTATAATTTTCATTTATTAATTAATATTATATATATTTATTATTACTCTTTTATCCTATTCCTCTCTTGAATTATTTATAATAATTCGTCGAATTCGCTAATAACGAACTTAGTACCGCTCTTAGAATTATCTGAGTGAAAAGAGGTTTCCTTATCCTTACTTTTATCGGCGCTAGCTATATAATAATACTTTAAAGTTAATTTAACTGTAATTGTATTCTTACGTTCTTCTATATCGTCGACTTTAATTATATTAATCTTTTTAAGTTTAGGAATTTTTATTTTAAATTTAATAGAAATTATAAGTATTAAAGTAAATAGGGTGAGGCCTAAAAAAGTAGTAACCTTTAGTATAATAAAAAAAATAATAAATATTTAAGCGTATTTAAGTAGCGCTTTATTTAATTATAGAAATATGAATAACTGGGCAGTTAATAAATTGTACAATATTATTATAATAGTTAATTCTAGTAGTTGAAAGAGAGTAGGTTTTAGCTAATTCAACGTCCGAATTAACGTCCTTAACTTAATTACTCGAATATATTTTATAAACAAATAACGATAGGTTTTTAATTGAATTATTAAATTCGATAAAAAATTTTTAATACCTTTTTAAACGAATAAAAAGGGAGTAAGGGGTACGGCGGTAGTTTTGATACTATTAAAATGGGTTTTAAGGCAATTGAATATTAATAGGTAGTTTTCTATATAATTATTAGTTTCGTTTATTAAATCAGTTTAAATTTAAATAAAGTTCTATTCGAATATTTTAGTTAAATATACTTTTTTCTACGCTTTATAATATACTTTAGTACTATCAAATTTAACCTCATTAATATAAATTAAATTTATTTTATTAACCTAGATTAAAATAGTGTTAAGTTATTTAGGAACGCCTATATTATTAATAATATATTAGTATATAAATAAATCGACCTAATTAAAGTATAGTTTATCCTAAATATATTTATCTTTAATATTATAGATAGCGAGGGCGAATTTAATTAATTATTTACGTAATTTACAAATTAAATTCGTTTCCGAAAAGGAGATATAGTTGCGAGCTAAATCTTTAATAATATTTTTAATATTATTATGAAATTTATTTAAAGCTTAATATATCGAACGATATAGGTTTAAATCTAGTTTATAGTACGTACGAATTAATTATATAAATTTAGCTTGAAGACAGTTAAAAGCAAGAGTACAACTGGTTATATTACTTCGAAAATTGTAGTTATTTTTACTTTCGCTAATTAAATTGAAAACAGATAAGTTAATATTATTATTAACAATATCGAAATTATCTTCGTCGAAATCGTCCTATTTATTATTAATAATTCTTCTTGTTAACGTGTGGCTAGTATTGTGCCTTGTAACTGCCTTGTACTACCTTGTAGTATAGAAGGCTGATTGCTGAGGATACTATTCCTTCTACGTTACGGAATTAGTCAACTCAGCCCCCACAGAATCTACTAGAATACAGAGGTTTCACCACTACGTTCTAGATTCTCGAACCTATTCAGCATTCTCCCTAGATTGATTTGTCATTATAGAATGCAACAGAAGCTCATAGATTCAACTCTTTCCTTTCATAGTATAGTACTCTTATAAGCACTTCTACTAACTTACAGGAAGCTTCTACACTCTGGAAGCTTTCAGACACTTAGCATTTATGTATATAAAGACCTCTCCTCTTCGTTAGTTAGTCACTCCTTAAGCAAGCAAGCATAGCTTAAGCAATACAATATAGTCTTTTCCACAGTGCAGAGTTCACTGTAATCTTCTGTCTTGAGAGCAGAGTCCTCCCTAAGACCTCTTTTATAACACTTCTATTATATTTGCCACTACGCTGCAACTACGCTGCTTCCTTCAGCACTGCTGTCGTACTACCGCTTCCGCTCCGCTCTGCTACAAGTGTATAGTTCACTGTAGCATCCCTATACTAGTACTATCATTATAGGCTAGTTAGGGCATTGCAGCAAACACTTTTTAATTATTAGCTCTAGTATTAAATAGACTATAATATTTAAGTTAGAGAAGGTCTTTTCGGACTGTAGCAAATGTCTTTTCGTACTGTCGCTAAATTTTATAACTAGGTATAACTTAGCCAAATGTAAAGGCACGAGAACGATTGTAGTATTAGAATTTTTATTATTTTTTTGCGCTTTTTACACACCTAGCG
>MU859233.1:0-75374 GCA_033297205.1 Pseudoneurospora amorphoporcata | reverse complement strand
GAAGAGAAAGGAAGAAGGACAAAATACTGGTGTGGTCTGGAAGTGAAAGTGGGCCAGGTGCCAGCCAACCTTACCAGGTGGCGGCGGCCCAACACGGCGCCCATGCCCCGCGGGTCGGGTGGCGATTCGAACCAATGTCTGCACACATTTGTAAGTCCAATGTTAGGTTCTGGAACTTTCTTGGCTTCTGTTATAGAAGCTTAAATGAAGATGGGTACCTTAATTGAGTCGGAGGCTCAGAGCATGGTTCCTTGGGTAGGGGTCATAGTGAGTTGTTAGTCAGGAATTTATTTAGTTCTGCCGAAATGGGAACAACGACCATCCCAACTACTCCCAAGACGTGTTATTATTTCAAGCCATTCTCACGTGATATCAACGATATGTTTTGAAGGGTTGAGGGCCTCTTAGAAATAGAGAGGGGTACCAGGAAACGAGGAATCCGCACAGGAACTTGACGGTCGGGTCGGGAGGATAGTGTCATGGCGAACTTTACGAGTCTCGTTGTAGTTCAGACTTGTAGCCAGGACGGACCTAGCCTGGGTGGTTGGTGCTCAGCCACAGCCTGTGCTCTCTGTCCAAAGATACGCCAACTATGCTGCCCATATGCGGAGTTACTAGATCAGCTCAACCATCGGGGAAACGTCAGCTCACAACATACTTCGTTGAATGTAAAGGCAGGGACACCAGCAGGGCATACCTCCAAGGCAATATAGCACTTGTAATCGTCGCTTCTAGTATAGCTACCAAGTATCCTTGCTCCTGCTACCTGCTGAGGGCGCAGAAGACATTTCAAGTTGTGTCTGTCTTTTCATTGAACAACAAATGGGAAACCGTCAACGTTTGGTCTCCCTTCGTGGGCTGCGTTTCGATGCCAGGAAGCATTAAGGGGGGGATCTGTGGCAACTGCGCGTGGGGTATCAAACGAGCCGACGAGTGCACTTGCTCTGCTAGACTGCTACCAGCTTCGAGGAATTTGAGTTTTTGGCTCAACGCAGGCCGGTGGGAGGGGATGTGTTTTGCGGCCTCGTAGCCGAGGAGGGTTCGGAAATCGTTACCTGCATCTGGTATCTTATCCATTCCCACAATTGCCGTCAGTTCGTACATCTGCTACGCCCAATCCTGGCTGGTGCTTTGCTGACGAGTGTACAAGGACGAGGCAGGCAACTTCCACTGAAACGTTGATGAACGAGAAAGAGCGCACAGATCTGTACCGGTGCATGGTTGTGACATCGAGAACGACCCGACAAGTCATCTTCAACAAAGAGCTGAGGGAACCTTCATACAATGGCCCAAAGCTGGAAGCTGGTGAGCGAATGCTGGGTGATTGGGGAGAGGAGTCGACATTCTGCGATCTCCCAATCTGGGGATCTGCACCCCCGGTAAAAGTCTCCTTTTTGCCGACAGAACTTGAGGAACTTGAGGAAGTGGAGGAAACTGTGGGAGATGCCGACGACGAGGAGTATGTTGACCTACCTGACAGCCGCTGTGCTCATGACAGGCGACGCTGCCGACGCCGCCTCGCTGGTCTCCTAGGCCTCAACCTTCTAGGAGAGGGACGGCCAGGAGCACCGGTGGGGAGAGGCGACTCGGTTGCTTGTCGCCTCCGAAACCAAGAAGCTGCTGGAGAATTTTATCACCGCAGAGGAGGACGTTCGGAGCGACCGCGGCCTCGTTGGGGCCAAGAAGTCTGTCAAAACCGCGGTTAAGTGATGGCGTTCCTGCTACATCTAGTATCTTATCCATTCCCAAAATTGCCGTCAGTTCGTAAATCTGCTGCGCATCAGTCAGTGGATAAACCTCTAGATAGCAAGACAGTCCCGGTCTAAGGATTACGCTACATATTGATTACCACCACAGCCGAACCAGACTGTCCCAAAGGATTGTTCGTCGAGAGAAGGCAGTGTCGGAAGAAGGAAGTGTCGACAGAAGGCGGTATAGAGTGCTCCGGGCTACTTTACTCAAGGGTGATGCCCAAGTCGGTTGAGGTGTGTTTCGAGGAGGCCGTTTTCATACCTTCCTGGGCCAATTGCTTTTCACACGCCCTCATCTTGCCCATGCAGGCCTCTAAGATATCCTTGTGCTCTCTGTCGTTGTAGGTAGGCGACGTGCTTGTCGTGCTGCTCGATACGGGCGTAGTCGCCAAACTCCTTTTCGACCGAAGTGGTCTTGTCGACCGCCGCCTTCTCCAACCAGTTTGAACTTGATACGTACCTCGGGGCTCAATTTCTTCGTCCGGGACCAAAGCTTTGTCGAAGAGTCTTGCAATTACGGATTGGGTTGCCGTTCTATCTTTGAAGGGTTTTACTTCGTAATCTTCGCAGCCGTATTGTTCGTAGCTTTCGACCATCTCCTCAGTCCACCGTATCGGGGTGTAGGTATTTTTGCAGTTCGAAGGTTTGGTGCCACAATTCATACCATGGAGCGTAGACTACAAATTGTTCGGGGGTTACGCCAGTCGGCACGCCGTTGACTGTGTCTTCGTGTCTGAAGCGGATGTATCGCAGCAGGGCTTGGTACGAATATAGCTCCTGCATATAGTCGCGTCCCTCTTGCCGGCGCATAAGATCCCGAATCCAATCCATTGCGATTGTTGGCATTTCGTCATACTTGAGGTGGTAACCTTCCTCCTTGACCATTGCCCAAGAGGAACTAACAAGGGAGGAACGAACGACGCCGAAGGTAACTGACATAGCGGCAAGAAGAAGGCATCAAGACATCTGGAGTCTGATGTTCCATTGTTTTGCTCGTTGATTTCCTCGGAGTGTCTTGTGCCCAGCCGGCTCACGGTCAGCCGTGCCTGCCGGGCTGGGCCCACTTCTTCCCAGCACCACCACGCTTAGCTAGCTTTTTCCCCGCGATCGTTCGTAGCTCTGTTTCCTTCTTCAATACAACATCCTTCTCTCTCTCGCCTTCTTTGTCCCTGTGGTCCAAGAGAGTGTGATCTCGTGGTGAGCCACGCACACCACAAAATAATTGGGGAGTGGCGGAGTTTTGGCGGGTGAAATCCGGCCCGGGCCGCGTCGGCAGCACGCACAGCATGCAAATGTGATTTGCAGCGGTGCGCATCTGTTCCCTCTATCTCCACTGTATTCGTCCCCCATCTTCTTCTTCGACTTTGGGGTATTTTAGCTGGAGGACTGGCAGACCTTGGGATTTTCCCTTTCTTCCCCAGCCCAATCAAAACCATCAACTTCTCCATTTGGTGCCAACCACGATCTCACCTCTCAGGTTGTTTCGGCCCAGTTACCGCATTCCGGGCACACATCACAAACGAAAGTCTGCGCGTTACCATAATGTGGCCTTCGACCCTGTCAACGATTTCAACCTTGCAAAATGCACAATCACGATAGACAGTTACGCTACCAGGACCGCAAACTGTGGGATGAAAATTTCTGGTCTTGACTATTGCAATGCCCAAGCCCGTTGTCTTGCACTCCTCAGCTCCTACGCACGTTAACGGTGCAGTCTCCGGTATCAGCACTTCATCATCATCTAGAACTTCGGTTCCAACGGGCTTGCCGGCCATGAGATCGCGGTTGTGGATCATTGGGTCAGTAACGCCACAGGGTCAGGGACTGGACCTGCCGATAACTTCACGCCGATTTCGTCGGTTGCCCACTTGCCTACCTTATAGTCTACCATACCTGGTATGAGCAGTATCACCAGGCATCGGCCTCAACGAATACCTTGATCCCATCAGATGGACTGAAAACATGGTAATCCGCAATGGATCAGCCGACAGGATTGCGATGGGAAAGTGTATATCCCCTTTGGATAGCCTTACTAGTTAGTGACGAATAACTGTTTCCCATCTCGTAGTCTGCGAATCTTCTACGTCCGCCCTCTTCAAGTCTAGTCCCAGAACCAACATAAAGCAGCGGCGACTCATCTGCCTTCTCCAGAATCAACAAGTATCGGCCCACATCTTATCATCTGCCGAGTCCTACTCGATGAGTGATCTTAGAGCGTTCATCGTTTGACAAGATGATTTTCGGCTAGGACAAAAGTTCTTCTCTGGTTGATAACGTTGGAATTAGTAGGGAAGATGTTTGCTCGAAGTCGATCATTTCATCCGAAGGTTAATGAAGCTACTGCCCATATGTAAGATGTCTTTCCGGATTCACTCTCGATTACTGACCTTCTGGTTTGAATATGGTGTACTTGTGTACCACGTCATTCCTTGGACACTTTGAGACCTTGAATCTTTGGGATGGCAGTCAGAAACATTATTCCCACTTATTGAGTGTCAGCAAATTGAAGTAAGTATACGGTAGCCATTATCACCCTATCACAGGATACCCACACTAACATTTGTCACGGGATAGGCACCGCACAACCACTAGAACCACCAGAAGCACCACCAACACAACCACCATCACAGCCAACACCACCATCACCACTACGGCTACAATCCGGCTTCGGCCTTCACTTTGGAGACTCCCTCCCGCCCTAGCAAGGGTAAGAAGCGTGCTATTGAGGAGGATGAGGACGAGGACAATGGCGATGAGGATGTTAGACCTTTTCCTACCAAGAAGGCTAAGACTACTCCTATTGCTTCGGCCTTGCCGTGGAACAAAAACGGCACTGACCACGACCGGCAGTGACAGGAGAAGGGGCGACAGGAGCTGCAGCAGGCTACGGCAAGTTGTTTTGGTGGCTTGGTATCCTTGACAGCCGTCGGGTTGACATACGATTTCCAATCCTGCTCCGGTGGTTCAGTGTCGAGCATTGATCCTCACGCTTGCGCTCGTGGTTACCTTAGACTCGAATATATCGCCCAAGAGATGGAAGGACGTTGAAATTGGCCACGATAATGTTATGTCTTACGGGCCGGTGGATAAGAAAAAACGAGTGTTGGTGATGTTGGCGGCGTCGGTCTGGCCAAGGGTGGTTGGCGGTTGCTGGCCCGACGATGGACGCAATGTATGACCCTCCGGGGCCTCGACAATCGGAACCAAAACCGCCCCCGGCCTCAACGCCCACCTCCCTCAAGCGGCCACCGCACCTTCTAGTCCTCCCCACTCTCACCGCTCCATTCCCTTCTTATATTTAAAAAGCTAAAGTTGGAGACGAACGGGGCTGATTCTACATGGATGACCAGTTGGTGTTGAAGCACCTATTTGGTGAGCGGGCAGGTAAAATCGGCATTCCGACAAACTTTTTTATGATGTCCGAACGAGTTAAGAGTTGGTTCAAGTACCAGTTTGTCATCGTTCCTGTCGATCCATTAGAAGTTCCCAACGTCACCCGATGGAGAGTAGAGCTGATTTCCCCTAACGTCAAGAACATCCGTCCGTCACATCCCTCATTAGCAGTGGGGACGAAGACGATGCACCCAAAGCAAAAGGCAAGCTGGAGAGCCGCATCTGCCCAGCCCAACAGAATCCCATGGAAAAGTTTGGCGCTTGGAATGGCCAATTTATGGCACCACGCCAACACCCATAATTACCTTGATGGGTTTGCTGTCGCTGGAGGAATAGCATGGACGCTCAGGAAGCTTGGGGACCGGGTGTATGTCCCGCCCAATGCAGAGATCCTCACCGAGATATTTATACCGTTGTGAGCTCGGCGAGCACGGAGCTATCTTCTCCTCTCTTCATCAATAGACACACATCATCATCCAGATCTTTTCTTGGTGGCTTCGCCTTACAAACACTGGGTGCAACCTTTCGACTTCAAGTATGACCCTAAGTAAGTTGTATCCCAACGGCTTGAAAGACAAAGACGGGCCGTCAATTCAAACTCAAGGGATTGCCCAAAGCTGATCGTATTTCCCGCACCTTCCGCTGGGAAGTGTATCCGCCCCTCACCAACCCTTTCATCCCAAGTCGCGTCTCGGCCGCGAACCGTATTCCCGCCCAAACACCTTCAGCACAGCCAATCAACCAACTCTGACAACCAAAGGGGGTATATATACTAGTTCCAACGTACTCACCTCCAACACCGAGGCCTCACTAGAGGACTGACGAGCCCAGGGGGTCTTATGGCGCAGCGGTAGTTGTGTTGGTCCCCCACCAAGGGGGGCGAGGCGCCGACTCTACCGACTGACCGCGTTCGAAACCGGGGCAAGTCGCTGTCTTCACCCTTTTTTTTTGCATTTGCCCCCGCCGCATGCTTTTCTCCCATTGGACTTCTTTTTCTTAGTTCTGCTGCGATAGCTGGTTGACTGTATGTAGGTGGTGGGGGACCATCCTATGTCGATATTATCGATGGTGAGGTGATCAGTTTCCGGACCTAAAAAGTCTTCGTTGTCCAGGAAGATGGTTGGATAGTCGCTGGGTTAGGGACGAAGCCCGGTCGCAGCGCTTGCTGTCGTTGTGGCAAGTCATGCAAGAGGCGACGCCAGGCTTGGTAATACACTCGCGCCGAGCAATAAGGCAGGAGATGCAGTCGATGGCGGAGGGCGCACATTCTTCCTGCGAAGAAACAAGAGCGGTCAGCGAACGATCGAAACAGGAGACGACAGGAGATACCTTACTTGCCGGAGTGTGATTTGCCTGACCCTCTCGGTGGTTTGTGGTGCGACCAGGTGGTTTTCTCTCTAGGTACTCAGGTATGCCTCGAGATCTTCGACTTTCTCTCGGTCTTCGGCGTCCTTCGAACCATTGGCCGCGTTTTCTTTGGCGCGTTTCCTTCGCTCGGCATTGTATACTGCCGATTGCTCTTCCGTCATGTCGTTGATTCCTTACGAACGTTCTATCAGGGGCGAATACCGGGGACGAGAAAATCTGGGTTGTTTTCAGGCAATTGCTGTTCGATCGCCTCTTTCGCCTCGGTTAACTTCAAGAGGCAATTGCATTCTGTGGCGGGGGCAGGTGCGGGGGCAAAAGGGGTGAATATGTGACCGTAAGAGATGGGTGCCGAAGCGGAAGGGGCGAAAGCAGGAGGGAGGAGAGCGGCGGGAGGAAAAGCGGCGGCGGGAGGACCATTCAGTAGCAGACAACCGCGATGATTATCCCACATCTAAAATCCCAGCCGCCAGGCAGCGCAAACGGTTCTAAATCCCAAGTGACTGCAAGCAGATTTATGTCCAGTGCTGAGATCTTGACAAAGACTCGAAGATGGATTGGGAGAGTTTATCGAATGTTGGGGGTGAGCGGGGATTTGACATTGGCGAGAAGGTCTGTCAGAGCGTCGTCCGGGTATGAAGGAACAAGTGCAGGGATTTGGACGCTACCTTCTTTTTTCCCACATGTGTTTATGTAGCTTTCTCTGGGGTGCAACTTTGGACGCCATGTTTGGACAACGACCCTGATAGGAGTTGATCTCTGAGTTCATGGAGATCTGTTACAGTCTCAAGGCGAACAGGCATTCGTCGCCTGCGATGTATAGAGGACAGGATTCAAGACATTGAGAAATGGTTCCGGTGAAGGGTTTGGTTCGTGTCTCCTGAGTTGGTGACCAGCATTGATTATGCGGTTTTCTGTAGGTGTGCATGATGGATTGCAAAATGGAACTATGCATGTATGCATGGTCTTGCATCCACCCCGCCTTCATCTTTGATTTTAATGGTGGGTGGGCATGAAATTCATCCTCTAGATGATTCAATGACAAAGACGGAAGTCGCGATCAGTAGGAGG
The DNA here is from genome assembly GCA_033297205.1 of Pseudoneurospora amorphoporcata. Lineage (NCBI taxonomy): Eukaryota > Fungi > Ascomycota > Sordariomycetes > Sordariales > Sordariaceae > Pseudoneurospora > Pseudoneurospora amorphoporcata. The sequence continues at coordinate 67,794 of MU859233.1, read as the reverse complement.
CCAGTGTCTCTGGTCTCGCAGTTGGACCCACATACTGGGTCGGGTGGGGTGCAGCAGTGCCCCCCGCGAAGTACCTAGCCCTTCCACCCTCCTTGGACACTCCCATTTTCAACCTCCTTTGTAATAGATAACGACAAGGTAAGTGTGGTTTGCGACTCTATAATAACCATTGTCATCAGGAATGGTTAATGACAAGAACGTTAACAGCCAATCTCTTCTAGATTCTCCCATCCCGTGAACGCGACGCCCGATGTCCTCTTCGTTGCCACCCCTCTCGGACACTCCGTTTTGATTGTCCTTTTCCGGAGCCCTTTCGCCTCCGTCATCTGGCAAAGAAGATATAAATGCTGCTGCCGCGCTATACTACAAGCTACAATGTTTCAGCATTCTTTCGCAACCGTCACGACTTCCTTGATCCCTGTTCCGTTCTGGACCAATTCGCAAGACCGAAGGACGATTACTAGAAGATGAGCGAAAGGGAGTGCGAGCCCGACCACGAAGAGAAGTATTATAATAACGGTGGTACCCATGGTCCTTATAGATCACACCTCCCATTCTTACATATCCTATCAATCGCTGTCACAGACCATCAGGCGTCTCCCGGAGGATAGCGGCTTGGGCTACATCGGGGCCGTCTAAGTCGGATGCAACCCGCGCGAAGCTCGCAATGTAAGTTGCAAAGCGACAGGCGAGTAACACTGCCCAGCCCCCAATGATGGTGGCCTTGGACCAAGTTGGTGGTGCAGGTGTGTCTGTTGATGCGTTTCAAGGTTCTAGTGACGAGTGCCCTGGGTAAGTACCTGTGAAAACCTACCTTGCCGTTCCTTCCTTATTAGGTTTGCAACTCTGGAAGGCACCCTTCACTGATAGTCACTTCCCTCTTCCTCACCGCCTTGAGTTTGCTGCCTGGCAACCCTCAAACCTGCCTTCACTTGCGCTGCCAAGGTCAATCGATTGTTTCTGCCACTTCCATGATTTTGCCCGGAAATCTTTCGAACCATCTCCCCACCTCTACCCTCTACCAATTGTCGCCACGGACTGAGGAACTCGGGAGATCCCCTGTTTTATCAGCGACTTTTCAGTCCTGCAAAACTCTTTACTTCTGGTCCTTGTCGCGTCACTCTTGTCGCCCGGTCGCAGCGTCGTCTCCCTCTTTGCGCGTCCTTTTTCTTGTCAAACAACATCTGGCATCACTTGCTACATCTTCAAGGTACGGCAAGCATCTTTCAACGTCTGTCGAGAAACTGAAATTTCCTCTTACCAGCCACTATAGATATTGAGTTCCCGCGACCTTACAATGGCACCCGACCCTCCTACCACTCCTCGCACCCCATTGAAGAGGAAGTCCCCTTCCTCTGACACCACCGGTCTCTCGCAACCCCGTAACCACAAGCGTCAGAGGACCGTCGAGCGCCAAGATCCAGCATTCAAACCGAGTCACTCATCTCTGAACCAGCAAGCCACGCCGCCAGAGAAAATCGTCGAGTCACAGTACGAAGACAAGGAGTCGGAAGGTGAAGCCACTATGTCTGAACCCATGGACATTAAGTCCCAAGACACAGCTGGTAATCATGTCCAAGTCGCCCACAATCTTCAGCACGCACTCAACGGAAACCCGCGCAGACCCATTTTTGCCTCCTCTCTCGAACCTGAGCTGCCGACCAGCGGCATCGACGAGCTGCGATCTGATCCAGAGTTTGAGTTGGACTCCGACGACGAAGAGTTCAACTCCGTCACGAAAGGATCATCTCGCTCCAACCGAATCGTTAGCAGATACAAAGAGGACTACTACTACGCCATGTGTTACATGGACTACTACAACTCCCTCCCTGAGCCGGAGCTCCGACACCAAGCTATTCGCTGGATGGATGAGGACTCCAAGGATGATCCGAACGGTACCGTTGTCTACCCTCCGGCGTGGTACATCGGTATCCGCTTTGACCTTCCTCGTCCCAAGATAAGGATCAAGGATTTCTTCTCGGGTAGAGTTCGCCCGCGTCAGTTGGTTAATGACCGGCTGGCCGTGATGACCGTTGCTCAGAGAGAAAAGTGGGCGAGGGAGCACGGGATTGGAGGCAGCAATGACGAGGATACAGATATGGATACCGAGTAGTTGGAGGTAAGAAAGAAGGGTGAGGGAAGATGAGACTGGGTGTGAACCAGATGGGGTGGAATTGAGGCTGGCTGGAGAGATGTAGCTGTTGGTTTCCGAAGGAATGAACGGGACTGATCGAAGTAGCAAGGCTACGAGCTGATCCTGACAACGTCAAGTTGGCTATCAAGCAAAGTCTCACCACCAACTCATTGACAAGCGTCATGTTCTAGCTCTTATTGCTTTAGTTCGTTTGGACCGCTGGCCATCTCAAGCGCTTTGTCCTTCTAGCAGACAAAGCTGTCAAATGCCATACATTTTCTCAAATATCCTGTTTGCCCTGTTTGTTTTCATAGTCCCAGTTTTTCGCAGCCTCTGTACGACAAAAGAAGAACTATTCGACATTGTTTAACCATTTTGGCTCACGACATTGTCATGACTGAGAAACAATACGTTTTCCCTGCATGCCTTCCTTTAAAAACAGCCAACACTCACATTAACATGCCGTGTGCTGCCCTGTTTAAGATGTTCCATTGTCGGTACACTACATGCACGTACATCCTGGGCCACCTTCGTCGACTGTCTTCTTTCTGTTCTTTTAATGCTCTGGACCGTCGGACACCGAAGATGAATTGCGGGGCTTGTAACGGTGTATATGATACTCTGCTCGCTGTCTGGCACGTCTTAGCAAAGACGATGCGTGGAAACCTTGGGACGTGGCGGGCTCAGTGGTTGTAAAACCCGTCGCCATAGTGGTCGCTGTTGCTGCTGTTTTTTTTTTCCGTCGGTGTTCCAACCGTTGATGTCACGGACACGCTACTATCATCAACCTTGACACGTGTGTTGGTGCGGTCTTCAGGTTCACTGCTTTTGTCGTCAGTCGGTTGGTTTGTGGGTCCCGTTGTCGAGCTGGCGCCGGTCGGATCTCGGACAGGTTGCGGACTGACGGCGAACGAACATGACCTGTTGCACTGGCGACAGTTCAAATGAAATTGAGGCTCTTTTCCATGCCCCGGCTCACCTCACACGCGCTTTTATTTCTTTTCTCTGCTTAGTTTAAGAGCTCTAGTTTAATATTCCCCTGGGAATACCTCCTGCAGGATATTCCTCAAAAGTTTTCATCACGTCACGCGAGCCGCCACACCCAACACTCCGGGACTCTTCTGTCCTTCGATGTTAGTCAAAGCAATTCTTTCCAACTACGGTCGGGTAGGAAGCAGGCCTTGATCACACAAGCTCACGAGGAGATGTTTGTGTGCAGTGACAATCTCGCCGTTATTCTCCAATCACTGTACTCTGCCAGCAGAAGTACTTGAAATTCTCTTCGGATAATGGCGTACCGACCTCGTTTGTGGACTTCTCCTACAAAGGGATATGTCGCTGACGACGAACATACGGACAATGCTACGGATTCCGACCAACAGGAAGACCAGAGTATGAGCGACGTCATTCCGCCATTGTCTGAAAACTTCTCGTCCGATCCAAGTAACAGCGAGCTTTCCTCTCCTGACCAGATAACACCCTTTGAAGACGACGAGAACGACGAAGACGACGAAGACAGCGAAGATATGGAAGGGGACGAGCAAATGGAGGATTCCGATCTAGATGCGTATGCGGACTCTGACGACTATGGCGACCCTAACGACTACACCCTCAATGAACTCCATCCCCTCATCGACATCTGGAAAGAAGCCTTCATCTACGTATGGCTAGATAATCAGCCAGACGACATGTCTACTCCACCAGAGTCCTTGGGTTTGGGTCACGACGAAGACTCTCTCCGCGAGCGAGCAATCGAGTGGATGGAGGAATTGTACCGTGACCTCCCAAACGGTATCGTCATCACTCCACCGCCTTGGTACGCGTATTCCAGATATTTTGTCGGACCGGACCGTCCTCGGGCCTGGATCAAGGATTGGACTACGGGAAGGGTACGTCCGCGTGAGAAGACTGATGATCTCCTTGTGAGTTTGGCCTTGGTTGAGCAGCAGAGGGACAAGGCCAGGAGCGAGGAGGCTGAATAGGGAGGTAAAGGAGGGGGCGAGAAGAGGCGGAGTGTGGACAGTCTTTTGAGGCCGACACCAAGCACGCCAAGCCTTTGTGCAGCTGCTCGCCCCTAAAGGCCCCTAAAGGTCTTGGGCTTGGGACCAGAGCATGAAAATAGAGAGGATTATTCTTGCTTGGGGCACAATCAATGAACGCTTCGCCAGAGGGTTCAATGGCAATAGGATCAAAGAAGGACGTGGTAGTTGGGGTGTGGCGCGACAGGCTTGCCAGATGGTGGTGGTAGACTGATATAGGGAGGTGTGCTGCGAGGCGACAAAGACATACCTACCGTACTTGTAAGTCATGAAAAAGACACCGTGCTCCTGGTCTTGTTTGTTAGTTTCATTCAAAACATCATTGCTTGAAGCAAAACAAGACCTTATCCGTAGCTGTGTCAATGACATCGCGAGCGTAGTTGCTCTTATATACTTCCAGCTATCAGATGACCCAGGCAGTTATTTGCTTCGAAGTACCGCCGAATTTGGTGGGCGCCGTAGGGAGCGAGGTACCCTCGATTTTCCAAACCCTAGCAGCATTACAGACGAAGGCAAAACTGTCCAGCAAACCACGACACAGATCATCAGGCAAAACCATGTGATCATGGTCCACCGCGGCATGAATAGGTACGCCCTTACGCTTGCCGAACGGCACCATAACATTTCCCTCGTCGGACATCCCTCCGATGAGAACTCATCAGGTCGAACTCGGCCACGAAACCCTGCGGTGTAGGGAAATCGTTCGCGCCTCCGACGACCTTTTGAAGGATGTCTACAGGGAGCTACCCGAGCACGAACTCAACGATTTAAACCTACCTACCGAAAACTATAGAGGAGGAGCGGAAAATTGCTTTAAACTTGACCTTCATCAGCCTCTTACAATTCCTCTCATAGGACGTCCACGCCTGGAACCTCATGTTTGAGGATAACGTGATTGGCAGGCACAGCTGGCTTCTTGGTCTGGTGCGGCGGCGAGGGCGTCGGCCAGGCTTAGCCTCCTGGTAAGGAGGGCAACGCGGGTTGACCTCTTCTGCAGCTCAGTCTGGGCCGCGGGGCTGAGTTTGCCCTCTGCCGACCCTTGTAGGTTCCGCTGGTGTTCCGCTTCGGTGTCTTGTCGGGGCCGTGTTGCTGATCCTGTGTTAGTCAAACCCCGTACCACCTGTAAGCGCTGCAGGCTTAGTAAGAGATCCGAGGTGTATCCGGGTGGTCGCCGTGTCGCCGCCGCCTGTGCCCTCGTCAAAGCCGCACACGATGTTCGCCGTGTTCCCTCCGGAACTCCGATGCCCGCCGCGGTGTCTGATGCCCTCACCCATGCAGCTTCCGCCTAGCACGCGGTTGCTGAGGTCGAGGACACCGATAATGCCATCCCGGCTTCTAACGGCGACCAGGGTGATGTCGTGGTGGTCCCTGGCCCCCGCGCCACCCCAAAGAAGCGGAAGCTCGAGGACGGCGCCATCGGTCATGATGCTGACGTCAGCGTCATTCGTCACGACGCCGCGCTCCTGCGCATCGAAACTGTTATATAGCGTAGTCGAAGTTGCAAAACAGTTTCTGGCGAAGATTCGCCTCGCCCAATGGTCGATGTGGCCAAACCTTTGGAATTCTTCGTCGGTCAACTCGGTGTCGTCTGGCTGTGCGTCACGGTACTTAGTGACGAAGTCACGTAACTCTATTGCCATGACTCCCAGCTGATTGTGAGCTAGGTTTGTATGTTCGTCAGTGGCGGCCAACGAGGTGTCTTTGGAGGGCGGGAAGACGAATAGGCCCGCGACGGCCCCACTTTCATGTCTTGGTTCGCGGTTTGACCTTAAGGTCACTTTGCCATTGCGGCGTTTGAAGAAGACCGAGAGGGTGTGAAAGGTTCTGAACCAGTCATCGATGTGGTATCCATGTACAACATGGGGGCTGTCAGAGTTTTGCCGTGGGAATCGTGGCTGACCCTTGTGGCCGGCTTGGGTGGTACACCGGCGAAGTGCGATAAATACGTTCGCGATAATGGTCTCTGCGAGGGCCTGGTTGTAGTCTTTGCGCGGGGTGGCCATTTTGATGTTGAGGCGATCCTTGTTGGGCAGTTGTTGAGCTCGTTGAATGGTGGGGGTAGAAGAGGAGAGTGATGCCCAGGCTTCGCCGAGGATGGCTACGACTTTCGCGCGAACGTTGACGCTGGGCGATTTTGGTTGTAGTCTGATGGAAGGAGCCTCGCCTTGGGGACTTCTCCTTGGGTGTTTGGGGCGCCAAGCATCAGAGTGCTTTCGGCAGCGTGCACTGGCCGGTTGCCGGGCTTGTTGCTTACCGGGTGAGGGCCGAGGCTGGAAACACCACGTACCGCAAATGGCACAGAGGCCCCCGAATGCGCCGTTTCCCTTCAAGCTTCGAGTCCCCGATGGTAAAAGAGGTTCAAGTCGCGAATCGTTGGATGAGACGTTTCGCATCGCATTTCCCCGTGCTAGCTTCGGTGGTCTTTATCCCGAGGGTTATGCTCCCAAGGCTGACCGTGAGAAACGCTGATTGTTGGCGAATGCTTCACGCGCCTCGTTCAGTGGCGGGACCCACAAGCGGCAAGATATACTCCAGGTCCTCCCAATTCCTCTCTCCGGTAGTTTTTTCTCCCCTTTGCAAGAACGCGCACGACAAATTCCCCCCTTAGACGCGCCACGTCCATAAACCGTTTCCAATTAACTCCTTCAAACTTTTACGACATATCCAGTCGCGTCCTTTTCATCCTGTTTTTATAGGATTTTCTCATTACTCTTTCAAAGTTCGAACACTTTCTTTCTCTTCATAGATTTCCTTTCGTAAGAAAAGGCATCCATCGGCTCATTGCCTCCGCGCTTGCCAATCCTTTTGCATGCCGCCTCCAAATCCGAGGAATATAGCGGCTTGTAGCTAGGTATGCCTGGGAGATGGATGGCGAGGCAAGGAGATGGAATGTGGTGCAGCGTTTCGAAAACATGTGAGATGGCATGAGCCCAAACCACCGTATTTGCCAGGACCGTCCCCGGGCCCGCGCCTTTCCTACCTTAAGAATGAAAGTGTGATGCTCGTTCCACTAGGCAGCTGCGTTACGTATAGGTAGTATTGTACGAACGACAGATACCTGCCAAGTTTCCCACCATGGTTAACCGGGGAATGAATTCCCCCTTGACAGCAAGCGTTGCGATCGTGCCTCGCCCCTCACCCAGCGCCTCGCAGCCGCCTAGGAGGCGGCGGAGGCTGGCCAGGAAGCGACGGCACTTGCCAAGATGCGTCGCAGCATTGCCATACAGCGCAACGCTGCCGAACTCTTGAAGGAGAAGGTGATTGACGAGTGAGTCTCCCCGCCAGCTTGTTTACATTTCCCACACAGGACAGTCACGTACCCCTTGTCGGACATCTCGCCCATGAGCGTCCACCAAGGAAGTCCAACTTGGGCATCAGGACCGGCGCAAGAAAAGCTCAGAGGAAGAGGACCACCTTCCCAGCATTCCGAAGGCAAAGGAAAGGGCTAGACAAGGAAAGAAATATGCGAACCCAACTTCTAACATTCCAATGGCAAAGGATACCTGCTAGGGTTAGGCAAGGAAAGGAATACGCGAACCTAACTTCTAACATTCCGAAAGCAAAAGATAGGGATGGACAAGGACAGGAACATACAAACTCAACTTCCAACATTCCGAAAACAAAGGACAAGGCTAGACAAAATGGACTAATAACTGGCCCGTACCTGGTAGAACCAGGACTGGACGGGAAGGGCACTAAGGCGCATGTGTCGGCCAACAGCCTGCCGCACCAGGGTATCAGGGTGTGGGCAACCATCAATCGGCTCATAGCCTCCGAGCCCAGACCATCGTATTTGCCACAACCGTCCCCGGACCCGCGCCTTCCTTACCTGTAAGAATGTCAAGTACAGGGATCGCTCGGGCAACGAGCCTCATCCAAGGCAGTGCAAAAGGACGCATGGTTGTAGACAGCACGAGGGACCAGGGGGTGGAGAGCCTTGGTGCACTGGACACACCAAACGTCGTCGGCGGGGGGTCGGTAGTGGGCCGTGGCGGTCTCGCTCTTTGATTGAGAGCAGCATGGGTGGCAGCGCCGACCTTTCTACCGGAGGGCGTACGAGGAGCGGCCGGGAGTCAGACCCGCCAGGCGCTTTCCCGCGTTGGCTGCTGGACACCGTCGAAAACGATTCGGCCGGTTGCGTCCCGAATGGCCTTGCTCATCTTTCGCTCTGCGGCCTGCAGCAGTTCCAGTCCTTGTCCTGCTGTTGCAAGTCCTGGACGAAATCGGCTCCGACTCCGCCAATGAAGTTGAGGGAATCGGTAGCTGCGACTCGTTGCCCGCGTTGGCCGTGCTCAACTAGGTCCGACATGGCCACACAGAATTACCAACAAAACCACACACGGGTGCAGGCCTGGCGAAGACGAGGCGGCCCGAGGGGAGTTTCGAGGGGATGGAAATTGGGGGGGAACTCTAGGGGGAAGATGAAGGGAGGGAAGAGATGATTTCGATGGTACTGATGGTGGTGGATTCAGATGGACTGAAAAAGCCGCTGGCGCAGGTTGAAGCAGATGGTGCGGGTGAGGTTGATGTTGAAGTGGGATATGGGGATATATATGTCGCTGCCGCCGTTAAACGAGTAGAGGTAGCGGGCCGCTTCGAGGGAGTCCCAGGTTTCGGGGTACGGCTTGATGAAGTCGTTACATTTCGCGTTGTGCTGTTGGAGGGCGATAGAAAACTTGTTGGAGCCCGAATAGGCGACGTGCAAGCGGTCGCACCCACGGTTACCACAGCGAGGATTCGCAGACAGTTGGCATGAGCAGAAGCTAGTAATTTACTTACCTTGAGGCTATCTTACCTAGTATATAGCTTTACGTGCTTACTGCCAGGTAGGTACCTAGTAAGGCTGGGCATATAAAGGAGGAAAGAGAAGAAAGATGCCCTGGTGACCTGGACAGGAGGGAGAGATGCGCCCTGACATGCGAAAACATTTTCACTCATAGATACGATATACGAAATTATCTCATGACATGCTAATCACGGATGATATTGTTTGTAAACTCCGTTTATAACATGCTAATGCCTTCCAGTAGCCTCTGTGGTCGAAGCCAGGCTGCCTGTACTGCATCCCTGCCGTTAGGTTTCATCTCGGACATCTTCTTGTCCGCGGATTGGCTTCTTTCATAGTTTCATTTGCATTTGAAGGGGGATTGCTGGTCTGCCACTGAGTTGCGCCCGCTGGGCTGGCCGAAGCCCTTTAGTTCGTGGTGTTTGATCTTTTTCTTTCTGCTGTTGTCGGTATAGCTTACCTTACAAAAGTAGACCGTCTGTATAGCTCTCATGCCCTTATTTCTCGATCACCACATCCTGCAGTCAAAACCCTTTCCCCCCTTCCACCGTAGAAGAAGCACTAGCGCCGAGGCCAGGCGTCTTCCTCTCCTCTATATCTGCTGTCCTGATATTGTACCCCTCCTTCGAAGTCTTCTCTTCTGATGACTTGTCGGATGCTCCTTAGCGGTAGGTCCCAGCTCACAGCAAACTCATGTTTAACACCACCCTCATCCTTCATATTCCTCTCATTATAACCCATATTCCTCTCATTATACATGTAACCCCCCACATCCTTTTGCTCCATGTCCTCCTCGGCGGCGGTCCTAGGCGGTAACACGAAATGTGGATGCACATGCTTTTCCACAGGCTGAAAAGGAGCAATATGGCACGGCAGAGAACGACAAGCCATGGTATACGGATTCGGCTTCATGTTCTTCCCCTCCACGTACGGTTCGAATCTCGCCGAGTACGGGTCAAACGCCGGGGGAGGTGGTGGTCTGGTACACGGGGTCGGGACACCGCTCGTTCGGGAAAAATAGCCGTTCTCGACGTCTTTGTTCATGAACCCGTAGTTGGGGTTGGAATAATGTCCACTTGGGAGGCCTCTCTCGGTGTATTGATGTCCACGCCTCGATCCACGAGGTCCAGATCGTGTGCGGCGGCTGGAAGTTGGCTCGATGAAGGCGGGGTCCCAGCCGACGGGGGTGACGGGTGGGCGGTAGGTTGAGTTGTTGGCTGGGGGTGAGACCGAGGTCCCGTTGCCGAACCCGTACCCGGACCTGGGCTCCAAATCGTTGCTGCTAACCCAGTCGGGGCCGGCGGGAGGGGTCCGTGTAAGGTATGTCGTCTGCCTGGCGCGGCCAGCGGGGGTTGGGGTAGTGTACTCGTTCTTCATGGTGGCTCGTGTGAGAGGGGAGCTTGTATGGGCTGTTGTGGTTGGTGTTGGGATGTAATCGGTTGTCTTTTTTCCTCTTTGGACTGGAGATGGGCAGAAAAAGGTCTGGATGAAGAAGGTTTGTGGAGAGGAGAAGAAGAAGAAAGTGATCAGCACCGGGGGTTTCTACATTGAAATACCAAGAAAGTGAGGTATGGTGGGTAATAAACGTGTCTGTTACGATGCTTGGTCACCTTGCATCGCATCCTGAAAAAGCCCCCCTCGACCGCAGTTATCGACAACCACTGATGCATTTATCATGCTCCTGCAACTGCTGCCGGTACGTCAACATGGTGCATATATGTCCCAGAAACCCGGGATGTTGCCACTTGTCGAATTCGGAACAGGCGGGAGTCGGTCGTAGTCGGCGGAGCTCCGGGGCCGGGCGTCGGAGCGGGAGACATAGCCTATTTCGGATTCCCACCTAGATCTCTCTTTATTTTGATGTTCAAATGAGGTTCGGGTCTATGCCTCCAACGTAGAGGTAGGTATCATTGGCCATTCATCTGAGTTTGCTGTCCTCACGGGAGGAAGGAGTGTCCAAGGCCCGAAGGAGTGTCCTTCACGCTGGCGGGTGGTTCGTGCGTAGTAGCCAGCTGAGCCGCTAATGCGCTAGTAGATACTCTGCCAAACTAGCCAACACTACTAAGAGGCCATCTCGGTGAGTTTTTTTTTCTCCTTGCTTGCTGGGACTGCTCAGTCCCATGTGCACAATCACCACAACGAATCGTTTTTTCGTTGTGTCCGTGGAAGTAGATATGATAAAGTTTTAATTCAAATATTACTCAACGATTCAAGTGCATGTGATTATTCTCCCAACATACCTAGATGTATCAAGACGTATCAGCCCTCTCCTTCGCCGTTGTCCTCGCTCCCCTAGCGAGCTGCTCGGGAGTCCCAGTCTTGAAGCGTTTCCAGAACGCCTCTGTGCTTCCCGAATCCACCCCTCAATTCTATCATTCCTCTCCTCCGTCTCCCTTTCCCTCTTCTTCCTCCCCCTCATGATCCACTGCACCATCTCCTTCCCCTGCTGCCTTCTGTACCTCTCCCTCTCCCTCTCCCTCTCCCCCATCCACTGTCTCTTAGCCCTTTCCTTCTCCGCCTTCATCTCCCGCTCAACCCTCTCCCCCATCTTCTCAGAACTCATCCTCGCCATCGCCTCTTCCTGATATCGGAACATCCCGCTCTCCTCCCACCGCCTCTCGAACTCCTCCGCCGACCCCCCGCAGATCCTCCTGCCAGACTCCCGAACCCACGCCGCCATGTTTGGGTGGTACTCGTGCACCCACCCCCACAGCGCCCACTCTGCGTCTCGGAACCATTTTCGCTCGCTCGAGGTCAAGTGGGCTACGCGCTCATGGCGGTCACGTTCCGATATCGGGTGGTACCAGAATACATTGTGGTTACGTCGGCACCAGCTTTCATGGTAGACATGGATGGCCCAGTGATATTCGTGGTGGGCGGCTTCGAAGTTGAGCAGGTGGTGGATCCAGGTGGCCTGGAGGATGTGGAACTGGACATCTGTGGAGGCTGAGGGGGGGCGGGAGATCTGTTGGTGGTGGCCCTGGTCTGGGACCTGGACTGGAGCTGGTGCTTGGTCCTGACTCTGCTGCTGCTGCTGCTGCTGCTGCTGCTGGTCGTGCTGGCCAGGATTTGTAATCGCGGTTGCTGGGCTGGAGTTCGAGTGGGTGTTGGTGGTTCCAGCCGTGGCCGCCGCTGAGGTGGAAGGAGAGGAGGAGTTTGGCACGTTGTGACTACGGTACCAGGCCTCCGCCTGCTCTTCGGTGATGCTTTCTGAGTCGCCGGTGCCACTGCAGCCGTTTGATCCGTTGGTGATGCCGGTGGTAGTGTCGACAGCGATGCCAGCCGTGACCAATGCCCTGTTTATCTTGGTTAGTATCTGACTAGAGATAGGCGGCGCCACAACCTAAGAAAAGTGCCTTCTTTATGTGGAAGGTATTCAAGACTTACATCTGGACTTGGTCCTCTAGGCCCTCTAAGTGAGGTTGTCCCTCGACTCCCTCGACTTTCGACATTGGGTTTGACATATTCGTGGACGTCTTTTAACCTGGCTCGGAGAATTAATTCGTGAAGGTCAGCGATGTGGTTGTAACCGTGGCAGGTCTCTGTGGACAAAAACAGTTGTCAAAATCCTTGGGTCTGTTGCGGTATTTGTTGCTCGTGGAGAACGTTGATTGAAGATGTTCTTTTGATGATGAAATTGGGTCTGAGAAAAATGAAAAGAAAGAGGAAATAAGGTACTTTTGAGAGGGGGACCTCGACACTTTATACCAACGTCTCCTCCCAAGAATAATCTTCTGCGGGACGCAGTTTATATTCGATGCCCGATTTTCCACCAAACGTAGTCCTCGGAGGTTGAGACGGTATATGCAGCTGAAGAGTAGCCACACGGATGTGACCATCAGGCAAAATCATCTCGACCTTGGCGTTGACATGTATAGCTCGGATTTCTATGGTCTTGCATGGTAAATCTGTGCGTTCTTTGATCCTCGTGGATTTTTCGTGATCTACATATCATAATGTCCATTAGCCAAATCATCAAACTTCCTGTCGTGTTGCATTTGCATAGCTGCGGAGAGATAAATTCGATGCTCCGAGCATCCTCGACTTGCAAGGCGCTGTCGTTGAGGTCAATCTAGGAGGAACGAGGTACGCGTGCCTGATATGATGTGTGAAAAATAAATGCAATGGACTGGTGGTTGTTCCGCTTGAAATGATCGCTTTCATCTCTTTCCCTTCTTCTTCTTTTTGTTTCTTTTCCCACATTCCAAACATCAAAGTTCATGGTGACCTGTATTATGCACCGTGGCTTTCCGAACAAGAATGCGGTCCGAGCCTTGCGTTGGGACTTGGGACATGTCCAACATCAAGAGTGTTGTAACGCGGTGTCCTGGCGTTGAAACTTGAATCTCCGACCTGACCTCCTGAAGCCTCCCAAGTGCGACCTGTCCCTTGTTGTCCGTCGAGTGCATGTTCTGTAGTTGGGTGCATGTTATGTAGCTCGGACTTCCACCCAGGCCCGCAGCGTGGAAGATATGCATGATATTCCGACGATCAAACCCGGACGACAACGTACTGCATCAGAGTTTCCATCGAATAAAAATATTGTTGGAAAGCCGAGATTTCAGATATATCAACGGGGCACCCCGCTCGCCTCCAATTTTCCTTCCTTTTACCCTCAACCACAAAACCGACACAATCCGACAACTTTCCTGGTCAGTCGGCTCGGAACAATTCAACCACGATTTTCCTCTTGTTTGCCCCACTCTCACGAAAGCGATCAAGAAAGGAAGACCGCCACAATGTCCTCCTCAGAGTTTTCCTCGGAGTCCGCCTCTGAGTCCAAACCCTACCGTGCCTCCCTCTTCCTAAATCCCTCCGTCCCCAGCACCGTCTACCTGGTTATTTACCCAGGTCACTCCCACGGCCGAGTGGTCTCGGCATTCAAAGACCACCGAAGAACCCGGAATCACCATGCCGCCTTCACGACCATTTCTCGCGGCACCACAACCAGTACTTCGCCGACCACGAACACCACTCTATATCCCCCGTACCGCTCCACTCGCTTCCCCGAGCGATCACAACGCTCCTCCAGGCTGTACCGGAGATCATCGCGGCCTGTTTTCCCGAACCCAGCCCCCACTTACGAACTGGACCCAGATGCCAGCTACTTCCGCGACCCGAGCCATCCTGCGGCACTTGTAATCTCAGACCCCGATAGGATCGCCGAGAGGGTCCTTCATGATACGCACAGACGCCTTTACCAGGACACCCTCCACTGCCTTCTCTGGTCCGAGACAACCATGCCCGACTTCTACCACCGCGCACAGTTTGGGGTGTTCAAGATGAGCGTCGATGCACGTTTATGGGATGAGGACGTGGTTGCCACGTTCCATAAGTTTGGTAAGAGTGGCGGGCCTCCTATCCCTGTTGGTGCCGAGATGCACGAGAAATTCTTGGGCATCTTGACAAACGAGAAAGCGAAGATTCTGGACTGGAGCTTCTTCGAATGGAGCGAATCGGAGACTGATCCGTCCTTCTGGCCTGAGAATTGGCATGAGTCCGTTCACAGCCACTATGAGAGGCGGCCTCGTACGGACTGGGAGAAGGATATGTGTGTGACCACGGCAATAGATAGGTTTTTAGATGACGATTTTGATGTCTTTGTCGGAGACACTCCGAACTCTCTGAGTTATGGTCCCGATGGAGAGACATATGAGGCGGTGATGAAAGTGTTTAGGAGTTTGGGAGACAGAGAAGATGTTTGGGAGCAGTGGGAGGGGAGCCGGGATGCTGTTAGGTTTATGGATGCTTGGGGGTGGGTTCTCGAGAGACGGAGTCATCCCGGTCGTTGATGGCAAAGGCACATGGGTCGTTTAGGCGTAGTGAAAACGCGGTCAAAACTTTGCTTCCGGATTCGTCAAGAATGTTATTTGTTTGCCTTGACAACGGTGTTTGTGTCTGTGTGTGACCTTCATGGCGGATGGCATGTTGACCGTGTATCTTTGGGCGGTGATGTAGCGACTGTTGTAACTGAATGGAAGCGATGTCTCTCTGTATGTTCTTTTGCCGTGTCCGTGTGTCTCTTTGTCTCTGGCGGATCCAGCCTGCCGCCTGACTCGACCACGAGGTTCTTCTTGGCGTGTCCACCTTTCGATCGTGTGCATGCCCTGCCCTGTGTCGGGAGGCTCGTGTTGTATGCGCAGAGTTGTTGGCCCGGCAGAGCGGCAGTGTTGCTTGTCGTAGCTCGCTTTCCGGGCGATGAAACCTAGGGAAAGTCTCCGTCGCGAGTTATCGGTTGAACTGCCATGTATTCGGAGGGTCTCATTGCGTTGTGGTAGGTGCGCTTGATGTACAGGACTGGGTACTCGGTGTGAGGTGATGACCGGGGGGAGCTGCAACTGCTGATGGATAACGTATCTTAGGTTGCACCGTGCCTATAAATGTAGCAGCGACAGCGCAAAGGAAGCATGTGCTTATCTTGTGTGTGCCTGCCTTCCGTTCCCATGTCCTTGGCCCAGCCTGTTTGACCGTGGTGACCACAGCCCTGCTGGTATTTTCTTGGTCGAGAAGCTGTGACTGCTGGGATGCTCTTGTCTTTGTCCCGGCCCTGCCCTCTGGGAAGAAGGAGTTCTTGTGAAGACAACCAAAGGCAAGTGTGGACGTGGGAAACTCCGTTCGTCTCGGGCTGGGCTTAGCCACCTCATCTTTGACATGTTCGTATCTTTTGGTGGGCGTCGTGACGTGGGACTGACGACGGAACTCGAGGTACGGTTGCCTCAACCGGGGAGTGTGTCTCGTTGGGAAGAGGTACTGGATCATGATTCTGATGAGCTGATTGCTTGCTTGGCGGGGGACGGGAGGAAGTCGTTTTGTTGCGACAGCTTGAGCCAGGTGGATTGTGCCTACTCGGCGATCGCGGGGAGACAGGTTGCTTTTGGAAAAAGGGAAAGAGGATGGCGCCATTTCAACGGCAAGTTCAAACGAGAAAGGTTTTGCCTGTTAACCCTTGGGTGGGCGCCGACGGAAAAAGGAAGGAGCCGCGATGGATTGGTGGTGGATATGGTACCTACCTTAGGTAGGTATCCGTGCCTGTGGCGGCTCTGTGATCTGGATGGTATGGCATGAGGATCGGAGGCAGGCGCGACAGCAGAAGACTTTCGCAATCCTCGGGCTTGCGTCCATGTTGTTTCAATCACAATCATTCTTGCCGGTCCTGTCTGGTGTACTGCAGTTGAAGAAGAAGGAAGGACGGGCCCGGAGCTGGCTGCAGACGAGAAGCACAGAAGGGGGAACGACAAGTGGGGCTTGTAAGTGCAAGTTAAAGTGGGACTGCCTCTTTCGTCAGTGTGATTGCATGTGATTGGCTGCAACACGACGGGTACGAGCAGGTACCTAGGTACTTGGGCACCGCCTTGCCTCGGAGTCGGCCCTCACCCGCCCCTTTGGCCGTGAGAGCCTTCTGTGTTGGAGGGGCTGCCTGCCCATCTCAAGCGCTTTGGGAGCCGCACACTTTCCGCCGGCATAGAATGGACCTTGCAACAACAACCATCGTGCCTTGCCCTTTACCGGAGACTCAACATGACGCTCCTACCGTAATAGCCAACACCTCATCAAGATGCCGTCAAGTTGCCGATGGCTCCCAGACTGATTGGGACCCCTGGACTGCTATAAGATCCCCAAGTCCCCCCGGCTTTCTCACCTCCTCTGGCCATTCGCCAGACCAGCACTCTCAGCATACCTTATCTTTTCCATCATCTCATCAGTTCACATATCTTTCATCTTTTGGCATTTCAACAGACCCTTCCACCTTGTTTTCCCTTCATTTTCGTTTTTTGCTTAGCTTTCTTGCTTGTATCCATTAGCGAAACCCTTCTCAACTCCCGTCTCGTCAACCCAGCATTGTTGGCCCCGTCCAACATTGAGCCAGTGTTTCCACTGGAGCACATGCGTTTGACACTGGATCCTGGTAAGTCGACTCGAGGTCTACTCTTGACCCCTTCGTGTGTTCCGGACGCTAACGTTGCCTTGTCAGTGCAGGACAATCCAAGTCAACCGTGCCAGTTGGTGTGGCATCAGCAGCGTTATACGCTGCCCCAGCCCGAGCCTCCGGAGCAGCTCGATGAGGCCGAGCTTCTCATAAACAACCCACCAGTTGTGCCGGACGACTGGGAGTTGTCGGAGCATGATTTGGAGTTCTTGTTTGGATCAGAGCCGGGCTCCGAGTCACAGTCGGGGTCTGAGCCAGCTCCTCCACAAGTGAACCATCAACAGTCACATTTCCCCAACCCTCAGAGCCTACCAACACCGCCCTACTCCGAGGCCGGCGATGACGAAGTCAACCGTGCCAGTTGGTGTGGCATCAGCAGCGTTATACGCTGCAGCTCAGCCTCTGAGCAAGATCATCTCTTCCTCGCTGCAGCTCAGCCTCTGAGCAAGATCAGTCAGCCAAGAATGTCATCAAGCGGGAGGGGAAAACGCATAGGCAGATCAGGGCAGAAAAATTCCGACAAGGACGACAGGGACAGCCACAAGGACAACAAGGGGAAGCGCAACCACAGCCACAAATGTCTTCAATCCAACACCAGACCAAGACTTCCCAGGCATCCAGAAAGGTCATTAGGCAGGAGAAAATCAACAAAGGACTCGACCTTTCCAATCAAAGGAGCGTCTACGGGGCCCTCTACCCAGCTCATTCTCATGCTCTAGTGGTCTCAGCATTCCAAGGGGCCTGTACCACAAAGTTGTCCTGTTTACCAAGTGTAACAGAAGTACGGGCGGGATTGGGTCAACCTGGAGTCAACCTCCAGCTCCAAAACGGTAATTCTGGGTTTCGGTGTCCACAAACACAAACACAATGCTAACAAGGGGTAGACACTTTGTTTCCACAAATTCCGGTTCAAGCTTCAGCGTCAGGAAAGTGTCGGTGGACTTTGGCCATCAATGTTGCCGTCCTGACATTGAGGTCCACGCCCAAGGCCAAGGAGGCGTTTACCGCCTATCAGTCTCCGTCTTGACTGGATTCTGGATTGCCCGGCGTGGAAATCCTTGAGCCACTGGACTCCACGAGGAGCTTCTGGGCGTCTTGACGAATGAGGATCCTCCGTTCTGGAGGGCGAGTATAAGGGCAAGACTGTTCAACATCACAGACAAAGCTCCAACTTCACATCGGACACTAGCTCCCTCTCGCAACTCGGCCGCGAGCAACCCCCCAGCATGAGTGTACAGCTACACGCGATAATGAGCAGCATGGCCAGAGGGGCGAAGTGTCATCCGAACTGCACGATACCGAGCCGGAGATTGAGTTTCCGCGGATCCGTTATCTCATAGCGGACCAGGAAACTCGTGCAGAGCTCGCCCCTTCATGGAAGGAAGTTGCGAGCACTCTTGAGGATCATAACCAGAAGTGTTTGCCAGCATTTCAGTCCTTCAGTCGCGACCAGCCAGCTTCTCAAATGGCAAGCGATAGTTGGCTCGCCGATGCAGCCCATCATACCGGTAACCAATCCCTGGCCGACGCCTAGGAGCAGGTATGCTCATCCACCGGCTGCCCGCTATGTCTCCAGTCCCCAACACTGACCCTGCTGCTTTGGCTAGTCCTATCCCAATGCCCATCTACATGACCACCAACGCATCCCCCGACCCCCTCACGGCTGGAACCACCAACACGACTCGCTCGAGCTCCAGCCCAGCAACCACAATTACAAATCCTGGCCAGCACGACTTCGAAGCCACCCACCACAGATACCACTGGGCCATCCGTGTCTACAATGACAACTGGTGCCCTCGGCATCCTCGAAACTGCCCAAGACCCCCCCGGGGGCAAGCGTCGTAGAGGCCGTCCCAAGCGCTTATCTAAAATCGTGACAAACCATCAACTATCGACGGCACATCGATCTGAATACACCGATTACACAAAATGTCGGGCTTGGACAGCGCAGGGAGAAGGAGGAGAGGGAGGAGCGGGAGAGGGCTCTTGGCCTTCACAAGGAAAGCCCGATGAGGCCGAGCTTCTCATAAACAACCTACCAGTTGTAAATCATGTTGGCCTGGGCTTTTTCTGTCCAAATCATGTTGGCCTGGGGTCTTTCTATGACCAAATCATGTTGGTCTGGGTCTCTGGTGTGTTGCACTGCCCGTCGACGTTACAAATCATGTTGGTCTGGGAGCTGGGGTGTTGCAGTGCCAAAGCCTGTCCAAATCATGTTGGCCTGGGGTTTGTCTACGACCAAATCATGTTGGTCTGGGATGGAAAAGCTCGCGGTGAAGAAGGTGTGCCAGGGTTGGTTATACTACGACCCTCACCCGACTTGGTCCTACTGTGATCCCAGTACGGGTCTGGTCACGAACTACAGGCCAGGGCCGCGTTTGGCTTACAACCATCCGTTGCAATTTTGGTGCTTCTGGGATGATGTATACATGCTGGCCCTCCCGGCGGCCAATCCCGGTGGAGTTCGGCTCCGATGCCGGCGCGGCTATCGTAAAGGGTTGCGTCTTTGAATCTTCACATCTATCATAGCCCTGGTCGAAATCTCGTTGGTCATAACCACCACGGTTATAACTATAACAACCATGGCCCCGACAACCAGGCACAGCTTCGTAACTACGGTCGAGACTACGGTCGTGACCACGGTCACAATCACCACAATCACGACCATAACCAGAACGATTGGAGTTCCGCTCCGACGCCGGCGCGACGGGCGCGTCTATGCTAAAGGGTGGCATGGGGGACCCTACGCCTCAGAATCAGTTCGGTCCGGCTTTCTTTATTGAAAGAAACACTTTAAATCCACACCACCAGCATGGCGAAGTTTTTGGCCGACGCTCACTGGCTGGACAATGCGACACGGGTTAGTGTAATGCGGTAGATCATCTGTAGATTAGGTTGTGTTGGAGATGATTCTAGCGGTTTAACGACATTTGAAACTTTCTATCGTAATTATGATGACCGGTTGGTGTTTGTGGACTTGTTTTCGTTGTTTTGATGCATGCAGGTGGAGATAGGTAACACTCTAAGAATCGGGGACTTGGGCATCGTAAATGACTAGTTTGTTTGTAGTGGTGAATGGCTGCTTTGCGTGTTTTGGCAGTGATGGGTGACTGGTGCAGGTCTGCTACTGTAAACAAACTCGAATTGACTTACCATATTGCTTTACCAGAATTTCCTGCTGACTAGGTCCTCAATCTGTGTACTTCCTCCATCCGCCAAGAAGGTCATGTGTAATTGTGAGGTGATCTGAGCTAGGTATGTAGCTATTCACGGCTTGTGGTCAGGCCTGCCCCCTGGGAAACATACCAGCACGGTGGTGGTCCGACGTAGCCCCAGGGCCTGCAGGGCAGTAGACTTACGCAGAACCTTTAGTAGAGAATTCAGTGTGGTGTTTAACGTAGAGCTCAGCACTTCAGCACGAAATTCGGCATGGAGTTCATATGGGGTTCATACGGGGTCCATACGGGGTTCAGCACGGAGATTCGGAAGGAGTTCAGCTGTTCAGCAAGGGAAGTCGAGCGTCCAAGTCTGGAGTCGGAGTGGCTCGGGGTCATTATGGTCTTATCGCACAGTCATTGGCAGCTGCGTCTGTGAGACAACAGCTTTCGAGCTCTTTCTTTGCTTGTGAAATCAAGGTACATCGGTGCTCCTTTTATTTGCCTTCTGTGTTTGGCATAAAGTCCGCGTGCGAACGATGCATTTGTCTTGTCTTGTTGGCCTTCATCTGTCCGCTCTCCGTCTTTGACACTTGCGAATATCTCTTGGTAACTACACGTGAAAAATAGACGCAGTCGTATATGGGTAGGTAGAATAAGAAGACTCCGTGGGATGTGATGTATGCTTGTCGTTTACTTCCAGGTACCAGCATTTATTAGTCATTATGGCAAGGATGAAATGGGGGTTGCATGAGAATAGCTTTGCTTCTTCCGATGCCCTACAGCTAGCTGGTAAGATGTGTCCTGGGGATTGGAGTGAAAAAGGCCTAAAGGAAGATAGACATGATCTCGATCCGTCTGAAAGTGTTATAGTAAAGAGACATATGATGAAGGCGGCGGCTGAGTAACCTCTGAGTGACTAGCTGCAGGAGACCGCTTGACGCTATTCCTATTGCGACCTACTTGTACAACATGTATGGTAGGTAGTAAGCGTTAGGCTGAGCCACTCACTTGCGCCCGCGGACTTCTCACATGAGAATCCATTGACGTCGTCCGAGGCTATAACAGTAGAATTTAAGCCCAGTAGCGAGGCCGTTCGCCCTCACGTGCTGGACTCCGTTCCCGAGGATATGGTACGATGAGGTCACAGTCCAGTCCCAATGTGTGTGCTGTCTTTTGGTGCCCTGATCTCGTTCCTTGTTCCCACAACCTCCAAAAGTTAAGGCGTCAGACCAGTGCGAGACAAGACACCAGGGTCCAAGTGTTAATGGAGGGCATCTGGGTCAAGACTGGATGATGTGGACGTCGGGGAGAGGTTGGATCTTAAGGTGACGAGGGTGAGTGAGACAAATAGGGTCCGTGTGAGACCTGTTTAGAAGGCCCGGCTTGGTCTTCTGGAAGAACTGGAAAGAAAGGATTCGTCTTCCGACCCAAGAAATGAAGAAGGGGTGTGGATGGGCATTTCGGTTGTTTTAATCTCATCCGCCGTGGGGTGGAGTTTCGAGGGTGGGAAGAGGGTGTGGGTGGGTGGATGACGGACAGCTGGTAAAATGGGGGATGTCCACGGGATTTATGGTCAGGGGAAGGGGGGGGAATTTAGGGGTGGTACGAGGTGGTGGAATAAAACGAGGAACATCATCAAGAAAAATCACGAACGGAAAATAATACAAAATGAAAAAGGAATATTCCTGGATGGTACCTCTCAAGTAACCATGACGGCTCCGTCAGACGAGGAGAAAACGGTCGGGCATTTATTTTACCAGGAGCACCACTGTGTGAGTTCCTAATGCACTGCAAGTCTGGTAGAAAATCATCTGCAATGCAATGCAGCTCATCAGTGCAGCCCTAGGTCGGATCTTTATGTGAGCAATTCATCGTCGCCGAATTGTGGCTTTACGACGGATGTGCTGCCTGAAACGCGGTTGAGTTGCAAACTGTTAATGAACAGACATTGTGCTTGGTGATGTATCGTTTGCGGTGGATTGTAAGGGAATGACGGATAACAGAACAAGTGGAGCATCGAAAGAGCAAATCTGCAAACGGGAGTGGCTCGGAGAAGGCGTGCGTCTCCCTGCTTCCTCCTCTAGCCTCCTTCCTCCACGACACAGCCAGAGAACGTACCCTCCTCGACAAGGCAGATGTGTGCTTCGGTCGTCCATCTGTCATTGGACGACCAATTCTTCAAAATCCTTGAAGAATCAAGACCATTTCTTCCTCTTTTTCTTCCTTTTTCAAACCTGTCGACTCAACACGACAAAGAAGCGCAAAAAAACACGACCACACCTCACCTTTCCACCAAATATCAGCCAATCCTAGATAATCTCGCAATCACATGGCCTCGCTTCACCGTCCCGTTTATCCCACCGTCCCGTCCCTCCTTTGCCAGCCAGGGCACCTTATCTAGCGCGACCATCGAGACGGACAAGGTGGTGTGTAGAGGAGGGGCTGTCCAATACCACCATTACACCACAGCACCCCCCGTCGTCATTGCTACAACCCTAACTTCCTTCCAGCCGGGCACGCAACCGATTCAAATGCTTGAAATGGTGGTCATCTGGCCATGAAACCGCCGAGGCCATGATTGCCAACTCATCAATTTTCCATCACCGGTGAGTTCCTCGCGTCCCCTCCCGCATAGCGCCATTCACCACAGAATCAAGCTACCCGGACTTTAACCCAGATCTAGCAGGTGCTTCCAAACAAGCCATTGCGGCGGAGGCTGGCCGATACCTCGTATACTTTGGCTTACGACCTGCTCTCCCGAACCGACGGGCTCCCGAACGGCGCAGCGATTTCCTCTGCCGGTGCGAAAGCGCAAATTCAAGAATCATTCCACGTCGAACGAATCTCCGTCAATCATACCCCGGCACCGGTGGCTCATCCGCGCATCATCTTTCTCGACGCGCCCAATAACCGCAGGGTTAAGCGCATCGTGTCTCTCTGATGGGGAGATGTCCAAGGCAGGGCTATGGCAGCCTACAGTTGTTCCCATCCGGAGGTTTCTGTCTTGGCTTCCCACGAATACCGACAAAGACACTTACCGAGACGTCGAAAGTGACGATGGCCGATAACTGGACAAACTGGGCAACTGGCAAGTCATCCGACAGATGACAGGGGCCGTCCCCGTGGTTGGGCACCAACCAAATCCGGCCTCGAAGAACGGCCCATTCGACTGACCGTTCTTCTCCTCTTGCCCGCAATCCGCGCACTCGGATTGCGACATGGTCAGTAACTGTGACCAGTAGCCTCATGGCGTTCGATTGGTACATAGGATACTGCGCCGTCATCTCACCAGTATCCGCGCTGCAAGTTGGCAGCGCCACGCAGGTGCGGTCACTTTTCCGCATCTCTAGCCTCTGCGGAAACGCCATGGAGATCCGATTCGAGCGCCAGGTCCAAGGTTTCTGCGTGGCGCATGCCGTGCGAACCCCCAAGACGCCTTCCTCACATTGTGATAACGTTCAGATACGAGACGAGTCTGTGGTTCCGGGGTAACAAGCTTTGTTGCCCCGGTGCGGGTTGTGCCTGGTGAAGCTTGACCGATGTCCTTGATGGCATATGGTGCCCACGTCACGATGCTTCTTGCTCGTGAGTATCGCATGTCGGTCAGTCTTGGTTGAAGGATTCATTGATATGATGCTGGGTCGCGCAATGAGATCAACTGGAGGTCATTTTTGATGTTGTGACCATGATGGTGCAGATTGTCATATTCTGGGGTGGTCTGCCATCCATCGACTGACACGGCCAAACATGTACTCGTCAGGACTAGAAACGTCTCCTCCCCCATGGCTTGCCTGGGGGTCAGGGCATTTGATTCCCAAGGACAGTTCGATTCCCAAGTTTTCTCTGATCCCATGGCCAAGGTTAAGGGGGAGGAGACGTTCCTAGTCCTGACAAGTATATGAACTTGTCGAAAACGACGCGGCAGCGTCCTTCTCGCCCAGTCAAGCAGACTGTAGAATGGAAAGATCATCATTCGAATGATCAGATATGAGAAGACTGCTTAATGGGCCCTCGCAGATGCGATGCGCTTGCTGGTGGTCAAACATGCGTCGAAGACGTGGGGGCAGGTGTCTTTGATGTAAACCAAAGAGAACCCACCGGCCTTCACCTTGGCAAGTGAAAGACAAAAGGGGTTCACCGTGAAAGATGGTCTGTGCGTTCAAGGTGAGCGGAAAGCGCCAAGCTTCAGTTGCCCCACCTTTCGTGGCAGTCGAAGTCCGTCATCAGTTTTGAACGGAAGTATCGACCGACAGGATCTCCTGCAACAGAGAAGGTGAGTTATTTCCGCTCCCAGATGTCAATATATCCACCCAATTCCCATTTCCAGACTTTCAGTTCCGTGCAATCCAAAGACCAATTTGTCGCTGCGAAAGCCGTGGAAGGGCCTAGTTCTCGCCACTAGTGGTCCGAGCGTCCTCAGCGGTCAGCTTCATCCAATTTGGTCCATGATTATGATTCATAATCACCCGTAGCCATCCTACCTTCTCTCAGTCGTAATAAAAGCGTCTTACACATCTCATCTAAACATCACCATCCTCTCGCCATCAAGACATCTACACATCCAACTCCAGATCCCCGCCGTGCCCGCCCAATACCAAACATGATCCCCATCCGCCCCAAAGCATCCGGGTCCGGCTCCGGCGCCCATGACTCCAATAACAAACAAGCAGTCCACACCCCCTCCCCCTCCCGCGTCGCCAGCAAACCCGTCCCGGAGCGCCAACTCCGTTCCCCACGGGAATACCAAATCGACCAACTCAAGCGCCGGTTCTCCCCAAAAGAAACCGTCGACCCCTCCACAGGCGAGACCTCCCTCGTCTTCAGCCTAAAACCCTCAGACCCCGATTTCGCCTACGACTTGGAGAAGCTGGAATGCGATCTGCGGATTCCTGCTGAGTATCCTAGCAAGGTGGCACGGTTGTTGGTCAGGAATAAGGATATACCCAGGGGGTTTGCGGTGAATATTGAGCGGGGATGGGATCGACTTGTTGAGGAACGCAAAGGGTTGAAAGGGGGGACACTGTTGACGGTGATGAATGCTTTGGATCGGGGGTTGGAGGGATTCCTGTCGGAAGAGAAGAAGGAGACGGTTAAGATTACGGTGTTCAAGGATACGAGGCATGTGGAGGGGCAACCGCAGGATGTGATCGGGAAGGAGGAGGTCATCAAGCAGCCCGAGGTGGTGAAGCCGGTGGTGCAGAGGCCCTACATCCCCCTGGAGATCTTCACGCGTGATCAAATCGCCGAAGCCAAAGCCAGGAGAGCACAAGAGGTGCGCCAGCTCGAGGCACGCATGAGCAGACTCCCGCTTTATCACAAATCGAGCGACGGGGTGATTTACACGTTACCGCTCGACCCCAAAAGGAGGAGCAGTTTACCATCGGGTCTGCAAAGCGTGCACTCGGTCCAACTTGTCATTCCGCTGTTGTACCCGCTGCAGCCGTTGAGGGTGTTGTTGAATGATGTCGATGCCAACGAGGCCGAGGCAGTGGAGGAGCTGTTTACGCAGAAGGCGGTGGAGCAGAAGCAGATGAGTTTGACGAGCCACTTGAATTACTTGGCCACGAGTTTGCATGCTTTGGCGAAGCAGGCGGCGCAGATGAAGATGGAGGAGGTGAAGGCTGCTGCGGAACAGGTGAAGAAGGAAGAGGAAGGGAAGGGGAGGAAGAAGGCGGATGAGGAAGCCAAGGAGGCGGAACATGTTGCTTCAGTGGCGGGGGATGGAGAAAGAGGACATGTACATGCCATTCCTCGACCGTTGGAATGGACGCTCGTCAACGCCGATGGTTCTTCTGAATCAAATTCAGACTCGGAAACTGATTCCGACGAAGACTACGAGTTTATCGACGGCGAAGGCAACCCTTCCGGCCCAACACCCGGCACCAGCCTCCCCACCGCCACCCCCGAGCGCGGCACCGCCATCTCCTTCCCCTCCATCGAACTCCACGGCATCGAGCTCCTGCAAGTAACCCTCCTCTCGCTCTCCATCAAATGCAACCGGTGCAAAACCCTCAACGACGTAACCAATCTCAAATCCGACGTCGAAAAGCTTTCATCATGCAAAAAATGCGCCACCTCTTTCTCCGTTCGCTTTCGCGCCGAGCTCGTGCACGCCAACTCCACGCGCGCCGGCTTCATCGACTTATCAGGTTGCACAATAGCCGACATGCTCCCCTCCTCATTCATCCCCACCTGCGGGCGTTGCTCAACACCGTATCCATCCCCAGGCTTCGTTTCCGTACGGGGTGAAACAACCACCAACGTGTGCAGGGAATGCCACGCCCGTTTCACGTTCAAGATCCCCGACGTCAAATTCCTCACCTACAGCACTGCCTCCTCCGCCTCATTGCCACCCACCACCGGCCCAAAGCGTAGAGACCAGAAACTCGGCCTCCACGCCGGCGAACCGCTTCCCGAAAAGGGCGCCTGCGCGCATTACAAGCGCTCGTATAGGTGGTTCAGGTTTTCGTGCTGCAACAAAGTCTATCCGTGCGATAAGTGTCACCAAGCAAGCGAGGATCACGTGGATGAGTGGGCCAACAGGATGATTTGCGGGTGGTGTTCGCGGGAGCAGAATTATCGGGTGGAGAACTGTGCTTTCTGTGGGAGGAGCGTGGTGAGGAAACGCACGGGCGGGTTTTGGGAGGGCGGGAAGGGGACGAGGGATAAAGTTTTGATGAGAAGGGGGGATCGGAGGAAGTACAGGAATAAGAAGGATGGGAATAAGGTTAATAAGTGAAGGGGTTGGTCCTATTCCTTGAGCGTAGGACTGAAAAAACCTGTGAGGAGCATTGGTGTTGACTAAGGTAGGAGCCCGGATAGCCGTGGACGATGATTCCATGATGTCCGTGGATTACGAAGGGTATCATTCGGTATTACTGCATTGATAGGTATCAGTAGCATGGCATAGCATGGATGTTTAGGGTCTTACATGTTGGCTTTAAAATCATAATATGATTTTGCCTCTTTATTTTCTTATCTCGTTGACTTGTTTGGATTTTGGAGATGTGCGTGTTCGCTACCAAATCCACCGTCTAAGCCTCCCAAGAACAGATGTCCATGAAGGTCCCAACGATCCGGTAGCGGGAAGCATGCAGCATGTGCTTCTACATGATGCAATACAGTGTAAGTCTACGCCTCAACTTTACACCAAAACAGGGACACATGCCTACCTAGTTGTACTACATATAACAGATGCAAAGCATTAACGAACGGCATTGCCCTTACAGCACAGCACCGCCCAGGCACATTTTACTTGCGCATTGCTTCACGCATAGCTCACGCATTTAGCGGTACAGCAAACCACGTGAAAAATCACAACGATTTCACGGCACGTTCACGATATCGACATCTGACACCGGCTCGGAGCCTCGCATGTGGATGGATGGATGGATGGATGGATGGCGTTGGACGCTTGGCCGTTGACAAGGCCTGGCAGTCAAGTCCCGTAGAGGTACCGTTCGTTTCCTTCTGGGCGTCCATCCCCGGCTTGGTTGCTACCTCATACTCATATCATGTTTTGCCATGTCCTCTCCATCCAGGGCATTTCTTTCTTGTCCACTTTCGTTGATGCTCGTGATACCTATATTATTTGCACGACGGGAGCTTCTCTTGGCTGGCGGGCTGCACTGCCCCTCGATACCTTACCTGTATGTTTACCTACCTGAGGTAACCGCTCCTAACGTTATTTATGTACCTCTACAGTAAGGTACATGTAAGTACCTTCAGGAGCGAGCCCGCTTTGAGATCAGATCGGATCAGAAGCCATGTACCGGGTGAAGGGTACGGTAGTAAGGTATCTAGGTATCTATCTAAGGTACCTATCTATTCATTCTACCGAGGGACGAGACAAGTGATCTCACGATGTCTTCAGTCAGGATCTCGGAGTTGTTCGATATTTCGAGGCTTTGAACAGCCGGAGGGTCTATGGTTTAGGCATAGTTTGGGCATGGCTGGCGTGGGGGTTTATTTTACGGCGGTTGTTGTTGTTGTTGTCCGTTCGTGGCGTGATGAAGGGGTGATGAGTTACATAAGCCTCATAGTGAGTAGTGTAGTCGCGGCTCACGGGTCACGTCACCCGTGGACTACATACATATCCGCGGGGCGGGTGGTTCACGGAGGGCTAACGGGTGGTGGAGTTTGTCGTATGGTAGGTAGGTAAATGGCTTGATGAGGTCGTGAGATGGTGGTGATGTTTGGTGTGGTGGCGGCTGGGACTAAACTGGTTGGCTTGAAGGTGGTCATGGGATGTGGGAAAATGGGAAAATTCATGGGAAATGGCATATACAAAATGGGGAGGGAATTAATGGCAGTCAGGGAAAATGGGAAAGAAAATGCGAAAATGGCATGTGAATTTTCTTATTGGAGGAGAGGAGGAGGTAAAAGGAGCACCTGGGAAAATGCGAAAATGCGCAAACGGATATTGAAAAAAAAAAAAAAAAAAAAAATCAAGGAAACAGAAACAGCAATTTAGGCTGACCATTTGACAGGTACTAGCTGCAAGCCTGCTTGTCATGGGGGGCATTTTGCTTTTGCACAGTGCCCTTCTGTTGTAGAGGTAGGTACCTAGGTTTTGTTCATCCCGTCTTGTGTCGTGGTGTTCAACGCTCGCGATTTGTTTTGATACCGCTGATAGCGCTCATTCCCGACCCAAGACGAAGCATCACAAAAATACCATAACCCTCCTTCAATCACGAAATCCAACCGTTTATCCATCCAAGAAAATACAGTACGCCATCGCAATGTTTGTCCCCTCCCCTATTGAATTTCACGATCCCCTTGCCAAAAAGTCAGTTGACCACCAAAACGCGGCTAGCATGCTTGAAATGCCCTGACAGGTCACCAAAAGGGAGCCGGGGAACTGAAACCCCTGGCTTCCGGGCGGTTTGGGGCCCTGACGCCCCCTGACGCCCGGAGGGGGGGTGCTGTAAAATGTGGGGGTTTTGTTAAGGTAGTGTACAATGTTTGACGCCCGACCCCCGGCTGCCCTGGCCGAGTGGCCGGGGCCCGAACGGCCCAGGGACGGACACGGAGGTCGTTATGTGAGTCGGGACCGGACGGTGGTGATATTAATCGCATTCCTTTTTGAGGTGTGGGGAAAGGGCAAGCGGAATGTCGAAATGGAGAGAAATTTACCATATGTAAGCCTAATGTAGGCATGTACATATGTGACCGGACACTGTGGTGAAAGCCTTCTTCCAATTGTGTTGTTACGCAGCTATGTATAGCAAACAGTGTCAGCGGTTCTGAAGAGAAAAAAAAAAAAAAAAAAAAATTGCTTTGATCAACACATCTCCAAATTACCTTCCTGAAAAACCCAGCAATTACTGTTCTTGCCACCGTTCCCAGCAGATCCATGATACGGTACATTTACGAAGCTGCAAGTGATGCCTGGCAGCATGGCTCTTTTCCACAAGAGTGACTAGGTAGACGGCAGTATCTCCCACCATCATCAAGTACCTGCAGTTCCAGCCAAAAGGGCAGAGATCGTCATTCTAAACAACCATGATTGAGTACGTTTCAAGGATGGGAATCTGACGTTGAGCCTAAAATCGAGACTTACTCGAGAATAGCATCCATCACCTTGCAGATTAAACGATGTGTCGATATCTCGTACTTCAACCGTCCCCGCAGCAGACCCACCTGCCCGTCTGGACTCGCGCGCGTAACCAGCAAAAAAAAAAAAAAAAAAAAAAAAAGGTAGAGCTATTCCATGCATCAGTAGAGATGTACTATCGTCGTTTCCGTTGTTTCCCGGGACTTCCATTCATGTTGGCGCGTTCAATGGTACGCTGTGACTTGGGTAAGACAATACCAGATTCCTTTACCAACGAGAAAAAAGGTCCAGAAGCTAGGTTTCTGCCAAGGAAGAAGAGAACCCCAGATCCAAACATTGGGAAAGGAAACGCTGCTCCGGCCCGCAATGCCATGCCATGCTTGTCAACCTGTCAAGCTGTCAAACAAGGGACGGGGTTGTATAACGTTGAACATGGAACATTTGAGATGCCAAGTTTTTTGTTAGCGGTAAGCTTTGGAGGAAGAGAAACGCATTGACGATTAATGCACAACTAAACCCCGTGAACACTTTGTAGAAGAAAAGACGTGCGATGAACTAATAAGGTACTCTAGAGTTTCAACAGTGGAGGTCAGTGCGAGCCGGGGAAGACAGCAATGTCTCTAAGATAATGGTACGTAACTGTAACGCCAACGGCTATAGTGTCTGGTACATACCGTCCAATGTCTTAGACTTGGACAATATAGGCCCTGGAAACATCGCATCAGGGGGGCATGAAATCATAGTTTCGATTTGCTTGTGGGTATTTGATGGCCGTCGTTTAACTCAATACACTGTGTTCGGGCATTGTAAGCTAACGGTAGTAGTGTAGCGATATGTCAACGGTGGTCTGTCTGTCCGAGGGAATGTTATGTTCCTGGCGCTGGCCTTGTCTCACCATGGGTAATGAGTGGACTAAAACTCGGCTTCCAGACATTCTGGAAGGATTCTTTCTATCCAGGTGACCACAGCATGGCATCTAATTTGGCGGATCGAGAAGCGGCGAGCAAGTTTGGGTCTGGGCACAGTACGTCACTGGTCATGGGAGGTGGGTTGTTTAGTGGTGGGGATCCCAAACGCTTCTTGGGAACGATGGACGACGGTGAGGGTGTGGAAGATCGTTTCGGTATTAATTGAACAAAAATCAAATAAAATAATAAATGCGAAAAGAGGCAGAAAGTGCAAATAAGATGGAATGGATTTGGAGGCTCCGCTGGTACCCATGCGCGCATCATTCTCCAGGTCAGTGGTTCGGATCCGCGACGATGTGCGGAATTGGGACCCCTGATTGAATTTGGGATGGAGATTGATGTCATTTGTTTCTTTCGATGCGGAGCCTGCAAACCGACGGATGGAACAATTGGGTCTCCAATTACACAAGTAATTCTTTTCTCAGGACACCTTAACTGCGCTAATGCAACAACTTTCTGTAGCGTCTCCAGCGCTCCCCACTTCAACCCTCAGCCACCCAGCCTGCTCTCCCGCATCCCGTCTCTCCCACCTGACAACAAGTGCAACCCATTGATCTAGTATTATCAACCAACGCAAAGCCTTTCATCGTCCTGCAACGAAAATCCTGCCATAACGGACAGAGCCCCTTTCAGACGACATCTCGATCCGCCCGCGACAATCAAGACAATTGACGACATCGAAGCAGTCCCGTGGCATCCGCCCAGCCGCCGCGACCCCTCCATCACGACCGTCCCGAGTTCAGCCTCTAACCACCTATCCTCGACACTCCATTGACATAAGACCTGCCGTGCCGTAGTATACCGAGCAATTAAGCGCCCCCAAACATAAAAATCACTGAACCAAACTGATTTGAGCCTCTTCGTTCTCCCTTGATCCCGGCCATGGATGAAAAGTGGGCTTTTTTCGGGTGACTAGGTGATTGGGGGCGGATGGGGATGTGGATCATCGCTGTTGCTTACCCCGCAGTTTTATCTGGCATCCAAGGACCGACCACATCCAGGGACACATCACATCCCAAAAGACAAGGACACGACCAAGGACGTTCAAAAAGCCCAGGTGGCCAAGAACTAGGACAGAAAGAGCTGCCAAAGCTGTCTGACACAAGCAACCCAAGTGAGATGGCCCCCAATTTGTGAGGTTCTGACGTCGATGTTTCCACGCGAACCCTTCATCATGAGGTTATTCGGGCAGAGGGAAGCTGAGAGTCTGGATCTTTCCTCCAGTGCATGCGAGACACGACAGCCGAGGTCAATCGGTTCAACATCCAAGACCTTGCAAGCGATACTGGAGGTGTCTCTGATTGAGTAACGGGAACCGGAAAAAGAGGTTGTAAACAAGCAAGGACCTGGCTGGCGACCTTGGGACCTGGGTCAAAGGCATCGGTTGAACATTGCGGATCGGTAATGACGCCAAATCAAGCAAAGGCGATGCATTAAAGGCGGTGCATCAGTACGTACTCTGGTATGCAAGGAACACATCTGCTGAAATGCAGCCAGGCAGATGATGTCTCATACCAACATTGACAGCTGGCGATATGCATGGTTGACCGCAGACAGAATCGGAGAGGTCTTCTGTAGTTCTTGTACACTTGCCGACGGCGACAGGTTCATCGTCGATATGTTCGCTCTGTCGCTCCGTGCCTCGGTCCTGGTATGTCAGCTCTTAAGTCCCGGAGACGCCATGCGTTCGAAAATTTCGTGTTGCTGAGTATCGTGGGCTCTAAGTGTAATGAAAAGTAGGTCAGCGAGGTCTGGTCTTGACGGCCCGGGTGCTTACTCGCCATAGGAGAAAACATATATACCTTATGTATCATCAATAGGATTACATTGATTCCACGCAGGTAGATAAGGAGTGGTTGGGTTCTCTTCCACCTTTCAGCTGCTTGGGTTGATGAATGATTGACTGGCGTCTAGATGGAGCTGATTCAATAGTGCCGACGTGTAAACAAGAACAAATATGTTGAGTTGATGCTGGGCCTGTTGGGCCTGGAGCGTGCAAAGTGGCCGTTTTGTTGAGTGTAACAACTGTTTTAAGATATGTCAATTACTATCATATCGCAAAGGTTCATTTGATTACTCACCGAAAGCATTGCAAATGGCTCATAACTATCCAAAAGTCTCATCGTTTTGATGGAGTTGCCTGATGTGTTTCCTAAGAGGTGCACGTCATAAATGGTAGAGAGGCCTTCAGTCTTCACGGGAAATGGCAACAAGGAATCAGCTGGGCTCCCGGCCAGGGCTGAGCTAAATCGAGTTTGAAGGGAATGAATAAACAACAAATGTGGGCGCGCATGGACCAACGCCGGGAAAGATGAAGCAGCAAGACGCCAGGAATATCGAGAGGGGCAGAGGGACTGGAGCAAATGGGAGAGTTGGCTGGAAGAAAAAAGAACCCTGAGAGACCCAACGCGACAAGCAAATTCTAATGATGGGTTCATGGCCGCGCCTGCCATTTTCAAAGATAACCAGCAGAATGGGAAGGTGCTTAATAGGAAGGTACGGTCGACACAGTCGCTGAGGCTGTTGCTACAGCGAGAACTAACGGTAGGCACGCTGGACACGTGTCTTGACACTCTCTCTATCCTTTTCGCGCTTCGATTTAGAACAGTCTCCCAAAGGTGCCCGAATGATCAAATGATACGATGCCCCGGAAGTCACAGCACAGCTTGAGTCGCAGACACTCGCAGACACTCGGTGATTGTGTGATCATACGAGGCTGGACTTGGCTTCAAATCATGCTATTCAATATTTCGATTACACCCAGAATGGTTATCAGAGACCCGTATGAGATAGTCCATGATATCTATTCAAAGGGATATCATCTTCGAGTGGTGTAAGGCCAGGGTTAGGGTATAGCATTCCGACTCCCCTCCCTCGAACAGGATGACAAGATTATGAGAACCTAGCTTCAGGAAGGGGTACCTAAGTGCCTCTCGGCTTACCTCCCCACATTAAGCTCTTTACATGCCTCTTGAAATCAACGTACCGAGACACGTATCGGGATACATACGTGAAGAACCTATTTCCGGCCTCCCAGCGGCATCCACCTGCACCCGCGCTCACGGGCCCACAATCCCGTGGATCCGTACTCCAACCTCCGACCTCCACCGGTCAGGGCTGGCGATCATCGATGGGTCTTTGATGGCCGGCTACCGGACCCGACCAGACCAGATCCCGGCCGGATCAAGTCCAAGTGTCGACCCCCAGCATCAGTAGGTAAGGTAACTGATGATCGTGCCGACAATGGCCGAAAAAGAACCACAACATCCACTGGCCATCCATCACCGTGGCGCATCCGTCGTGTTGCTCACGTGTCTCTCGCTCATCTCCGGAAAGAAGCTCCAGAGGAATGAGATGTGTTGTACATAAGCGAACATTAGGTTGACAAAGATCTAAGCGAATGTCAGCAAACGGATCGCCGCTCGGCCCAAAAATGGTTAAGGTAAACATCTCGACCGGGGCGGGAGAGCCTCCCGGTTATGAGTTCTGGGTTTCTCGTAGTAAGATGGTGGTGCTGTATCATGCACCCATTGTAATATAACAGTTTCTTACGAAACGGGAGGACGACCACCATAACCGCTACATGTACGTGGACTTCAGCCCGGACTGAATGGAGGCGTCGTCGTGTATGCAAGCCATCGTGTAACAAAAGGAAAGCCACCGGTTCGGGAGTGGAGTCAACGTGGCGGAATACCACGTTCTTGTAGTTTTTTTTTTTTTTTTTATTATTATTATTTTTAGTGGTGTTATCATGAATAGTGAGAGCGGAAAGTGGCTAAGAGATGCATCCAGATACATCCTGTAGGGACAGTTGGCCGCGGGGGTCATCTTGTTTAAAACTCTAGATCTTTATTTACCTATCGCGTTTCGTTTCCGTGACCTTTACGGCTGTTTCAATTCCGTCATGAGAGGAGCAGGAGAGGAGACTGAAACTTGTGTTGGAAAATGACAGACGGACAAGCAGGAATGGATAGTCGTTTGGGGAAGGGGTGGATCCCAGCTTACACTGGGTAAGGTCTAAGTCTAGGCGGCGCTTGGGAAATAGGTTCGTTGAGGTTCATGGAGCCGATGCCTCCGTTTAGACGTTACGTGTCAACGAACGTTTATCCGTCTGTAATATGGCAAGGCAGACTTGAAGACCTATCTTACGATAGCGGGATTTGATAACAGAAACGAAGTCGAGAATGGAATATCGACTCTTTTTTTGTTCTTGGACTTGTCTTCCAGGCGGACCGTTTCGTTTCGTACTCGCATCTCCCAACCTCAGCTTCAGTCACCCTCAATCACCCCGCGACACGTACCCGAGCACAGCTCAGTTATCAGCTTACGAGTAATGACAACACGGGAAGCTAAAGCAGGGCAAAAGGGTCTAGATGCCAGCGGTTGAGAGATTTTGTGGGGGGGGGATCGAGGGGCAGGAGGGGTAGCTATGAGTTGAGCGATGAGAAAAGGCAATGCTGGGGTTCTGGTTGGTCCCCAGTATTTGGACGTCTTAGTGATAGAGGGGTAATGAGAAAGCCAATGGCAATGAGCTGTCATTTTCATGAACCGCTGTCATGTGTCGCTGAGCTGCTTGGACGGTACAGAGCTTTGAACCGGGATGAATGGGATTACTTGCAGTTGTTGAGGACTGACAGCCTGTCGCCCCTCGAGCACCCTAATAAATGAAATGAAATGCATTATGTCAAAGTGTCATGGCTGCAGAATGGAGGGTGAAAAGAACATGCGTGGTTGGTCGAAACTTCAAGACTCGAATGGAGGGTGTAAACAGTGTTTGGAAACGACGAAAATGACAACAACCGGGTTGTGGACTGAATACGAGCCGTGGCTAACTTGGAAATCAGCCATACTTCTGTCTATCAGTCCGGAAACTGTTCTACCAAGTGAATCGATGACAGTTTCAATCTGTCTGTCACTCCCGTGTTTCCTGATGACCCTACAAGTTTCGGGACTCATTTTTCCTGGTTGACAATAGGAGAATGGTACGAAAGATAGGTAGGTATCGTGACATTCAAGGCGGATGTAATTCCGAGCTGAGGACCTTTCTTGCGCAAACCAAGACGGCAACTTTTGCGCTCGGTTGGCTATCTCGACAGACTGTGCGGTGAAAGCACATCCGGCGCATGATTTTGATAAAGAGTCGGTGAGTTTGGTGTGATATAGATATTTGGACACTGTTGGAAGTGTCAAAGCGCAGCGATGGGAAGGGTGTCCTGAGAGATCCTGTAAAAGCCACAAGTTCACAACATGAACTCGGGCTGGCAGAAGCAAATTG
Organism: Pseudoneurospora amorphoporcata; assembly: GCA_033297205.1. NCBI lineage: Eukaryota > Fungi > Ascomycota > Sordariomycetes > Sordariales > Sordariaceae > Pseudoneurospora > Pseudoneurospora amorphoporcata. Next base: position 31,951 of record MU859233.1, on the reverse strand, counting down.
ACGATACCAGGGCTACCAATGATAACTGGAAACAGCATCATACCCGACTACCGTATCGATCCAAGTTTGATATTGATACTCGTTGAGAAACACATCATATCTCAGCCTTCTTCGAGGTCAAATCTGATAAGCTGGACCTGAAGATCACATAATTACCCGGGCCGAAGATTCGCTGTCGGCCCGTTGATGGCGACTGTGACCTCGATCTTGCCGTTTCTCGTCACATCGTATCCGTGACATTCGTAGCGTCCAAGGCTGGAATTAACCAATTGGAATCGCCAAGTTCCAGGGCGAGCATCACCGACCAGCGGCTCCGGAGATATGTATCGTAGCCGGGGGTCGTGAACGGAGGGTTGACGGAGATGGTGTTTTGATGATGGGATAAACAAAAATGTAAGGAAAAATGAGAAAAATGAAAAATGAATTTATCGCAGGAAATATTCAATTCTCCTTACCTCATGGCTGCTATCTCACACCTCCCACGCCCCGTGCCTTGAATTGGCCGTTGGTTAACAACTCATCACCTAGATGTGTGTCGTCCGGTTGGATCGTATGTGTCCGCAGTGCATTAGCCTCCCGTGGCTACTGTTAAGCTAACGCTAAGCTAATGCTAGCCTGCGCTGTGCGACATGCGCGACAGCGACACCGCAGCGACAAGCCCCGCATGGAAAGAGGGGCTGTCAGGCGCAACTGTTTAGGTAATTCCTTGTATTTCAGCCAAGGGAGGGTTACACTGCAGCTGGCGATAAGGCTTATCGACGATATGTACATACCGGTAAGGTAATGCCGGGCCGGGCCTTGTTCACCGACTTTCCATCAACCACCAAACAAGCACAATCGTCTTCCTTTCAGCTGCTTCGTTTTCATGCACAAGAACGGATCGTGACAGTTGCAGTTTTTTTTCTTGGCCAGTTTTCAAACACTAGCGCGCTGCGCGCGGCTTTGGGGATGTGCGGAGAGTTGGTGGGATGAGGAAGGCTCTGGGAGTGTTTCCAACCATCATCGATCACAGCCATCATCATAATACGGTCCTTTGGTCCAGTCGCCATCACGACATCTCTCACCTCGACACATGCGGACAGCAACTCCGCCCATGCTGAGAGACAGGAGACTATCCAAACAGAAAGAGAAGAGGGGAAATCTCTGCCGTTCAGCATGACTCCCCCATCCCACGACAAACATCGTGCGTCGTCGTCGATGGCGCCAAGAGTCCAGTTTATCAGCCACATGGGAACTCGACACTCCCAGCAGAGGCAAGCCCCAAGAGAAGAAAAAGCAAGGGTAACATTCAAGAAATCTGCAACTGTCAAAATTCTGCAGTAGCCAAGAGGAAGCCAAGCGAAACGAACCACCAGAATTCAAGAACCTTTGATCGGAGCTGTCGCCGAAGGATATAGGATTTCAAAGTCCCTTATTCTCAACAACCCCAAAGACGCCATTGGATCGCTTGTAGGTGGAGAATCGGAGGCAGATTGCTGCTCCGAAGAAATGGAAACGGCGAACGAACGAACGTCAGCCTATTCTTCACTCTCATACATGATACGTTGCGAGTTGCTGAGGCTTAGAAAAGTTTAGGTTTAGGTACCGTGACCAGCAAAAATATTTGACAAAAGGTCAGCCTGCTGCCAGCGCACCAGCAAACCCACATCGGGAGGTAGTCTAGGTTAAGACGGGAAAGAATGGCACCTGCATGTGCCGTCTGCTTTATCTTTTTTGTCGTTAGTTGCGGCTACATACCAAAGTCGAACAACAAACAAACAAACAAACCGTTGGGCATCACTCATTAGCAATATCAAACACCAAAGAGCCACCTCGCGGTATCCACAAGGCTGTCTGGTGTGACTACCTAGGTATCATCTGTCAAGTGTCAGACACAACTCTTCACTTGGTCAACGTCGGGGGCATTGAACCGTTTCCAGTATTCAGCCTGGGTGTCACTGCGACGGTGGCTGTTACGTATCCAACCCGGGACGGAGAGGTGTGCGGTTGCAGCCAAACAACGTCCACCAAACGTCCCGCCTCATCCCGAGATTACAAAGAACGAAACCTCCGGGTTTGGAAACCTTCCAGAAGAATTCCAAGACAAAACCCAAAGTTGCCCGGTCCCACTTTTGTGCCCCTTATCTGTATTTCAATTATCCGTTTTAGGTATCCAAGATTCAGTTCTGGCCAACCCGTTTCATCTGGTCCCTGGTCTCACGAGCCAAGGCAAGGGTTCGGCTTTAGGTTCATTTTAGTCTGAAGGTTTCAGAGGAACAATTCTTTTTTCCAACAACAAGCCAACGAAAAGCTGCGATATAAGGAATGCCCCTTTTCCGGCTGGTAACGACTATTGACTGACGGTGTGTTTCAACTCCCGAGTCATCTTCTCCATTGCCGAGACGTCCGGGAGCCAGGGGACAGCGGGGGGACACGAACATGGACGCGGACAACAGATGGACAAAGCCATGTGGCATCCATGGCTGGCTTGTGCTTTCATCCCATCCAACATCCACACTTTGAGCTTTGGGGTCGGAATCAGATCGCTATCTGGCACGTGAAAGGTGGTACTTTGAGCTACCCCTTCTGCTTTATTTTGTTGATTTTCTTTTTGATGTCCCCTAGTTGTATATTTCACAACGAACCCAACAAGCTATGACCCAGGCTAGAAAGTACCTCCTACCTACCTACCTTGGGTAAGTTGTCAAACTTCACGCACCAACGCTCCCTCCCTGGACACTGATCACTTTTTCACATGTTACAAGATCTCCACATCGACTACCGACCGCCCTACCTTCATGTTCTCGGTCCGGGACGCAGGACCAGTTTCGTCTTGGCTTTCCTAAACTTTTGCTCGTGCTTCGCAGGATCCGTAACAATCATTCACGGGGTCTTTGGGAAGCAAGCACACACTTGATGATAACTACCATTCTCCTTCCTGTTTCAGACAAAAAAGTCGCAGACATCAAGATACCCCCTTCCGCATCTCATCTCGATGTCTACCTTTACAGTCACGGGCCGACGTCGACGACAACAGTATTGCCTCCAGGGTGCACATTGCTCACACGGAATGGATGTCAAGGACAACTAACTGGTGTGTTCTTACTTACAATTTCGCAAAACTGCATCCCTTAGAGTTAGGTAGTTGGCAGGTGATCGATCATATGTTATTTGAAAAGATGATGCAGTAAGGATATGAGCCGAGCAACACTACGACCCTTATGTCTGTATGTACACTAGGTATTCTACCCCATTCTACTCCAGGTTTACCCCCCTTTTTTTTTTTTTTTTTTTTTTTTTTTATAGTTTCCCAACGGATCCCCACGTGGGCGTGGGCTTTTACGTTCCACACGTTTCAGCAAAGTGAAATATCGGTAAGGCCAGCCAGAGTGGATGTATGAGATTTCGATGATCTGCTACCGAGGTCTAGTCTTTTGCGTGGCTTTGCTGCGAGTTACTTCTAATTTTCATTCCAGTGGTCATGTGTGACTCGACTCGTCAGAAACCTCGGAAGACCAGACAGATACGGAGGACGGTGCACACGATGGACAAGAGGTTGATCTTGAGTCGCCAAGTATCATGTTCGTTTCGACCGGGACCGGACCGGACCGGACAACGTCTGAGTGGCCACGAGTGCCAAAGCGGAAGGGGTAAGTAGGTAGGTAAAAAGGTCTTGCCACAAAAAGCTTGTCTTGACTCTTCTTTTTCTGGGTACCTGGGGTTGTTGATCTGGGGAAGGGGATTGAGGACCTAACCATTTTGCCTCGGTTCACTTGTCATGTTACTCCGCAACATGTACATGTTTAGACATGGATGCTTGGACTGGACGTGATTTGGATACTATCTACCGCACATTATCCCCTTGACGGCGCGGAAACCCCTGAAAACGGAGTGCTGCGCTGGCATGATAACACCAACAAACGATCTGTTGGTGATTGGACTTACAGCGGCACAAAGACATCGAACAATCTTCCGTGAACTTGCATTATTATGGGGCGATGTCGCGGTAGGAGATTAAACTAGAGAGCTTTTAAGCCCAAATTCTTTTTCCTGCAATCTTTTGTTTCATCTCATCATTAAAGTACTATGAATTAGATGTACCATACACTACGGGGAGTTTTGTCGATACATACCTTACATAGAGGTATCCATGTTTCACTGAAACTCACACCATGTTTCCTCCGACTTGAATACACTGTCATATGATATAACCCCACGAGCCTCATCACGGCCCTGGACTTTTTTCTTGTCATCGAGCACCTAACTAGCCCCGTCTACGCTTAATAGACTGTCCTGTCATTCCCTCTCATGCGTGCCTTTTCACTTTCGAAATGCGGCAACCGCTTAGTTTTTTTCTCCTGCCACGGTCCCGCTCCGGCCCCGGTTTATGTTACGGCCGGTTGGTCGGGATGACGGTCGACACGTGAACCGAATTGCGCATTCCGAAAGTCGTAAAACAAAGGCGGGAAGACGGTCTAGACCTCCCACATGTTGAACCGTTATTTGACACTTCGATACCGTTCTCCAGATCCTCAAGGTCCTGGAAAGGGACCGCACGATACACGGATCGAAGTGTGCCTTGCGAGGCCGCGCGGGGCGGCGCCACTTATGCCCCTTTTTGTTGCTGTTGTTGTTGGGTTCTTTGGGAGTTGAGTGATCAGAGTTAGTACACGTGTGAGGGGTTTTTGGTATTGAAGGGGAGGGATGTTTGGGATGTTGTCAGGTGGGAAGGTGAGGTGGTGGATGACAAAGGGCAGCTACGATGGGTTGCTGATGACACAGTGGATTTGAACTTGCCTGGACCAAAAGGTTCCATATTATTCATGGAAGGAGTCGGTAACTTTCGGTGCGCATATGCGATACCAAATTACCAAAACCTGCCTCCTGATGAATGAAGTGCCGCCTTGGGCTCGTGAGTTCAGTGCTGCATGAAGTTGAAGAAAACGGAGGTACGAAGGTACAGCATCCACTTACAACAACCAAATGTCGCATGCCGGGTTAGGGTTAGACACTGCCTATAAATCCGTCCTCACTCCCGCACGTGCCTGCGTCGGCTCACCCACATGCGTCGCCCTCTCCACTATTTCGACCGGTGCTTGGTGATGGCTTCATTCATGCCACCTTGATCTCTCGACTTATGCCATGCGACCATTCCCTTTCACCACTTTCAGCGCCAACGCGCGATGGCAGATTTTCGATTCAGCGTTCTTCGGAGCAAACCCCGTCGAAAGGGGCAGCTACTCCGAGAAACAGCGTGGTTGATGGAAACGCGCATACACGTGAAAGAGGGGCGGGCATTATTGTCGGTCATGTCATCCTCGATGAATCCGGCGATTTTCGTGTGTGTAAGAACAAAGGAAGGAACGACGGTCTCTAATATCCCTGCAATCCGTCCATCATCATCGGATGAAGACATTTTAGAGTTTATCGTGCCATCTGGTCTACATAGCATGTGAAGTTGGGGTAAAATGGGCAATGGGACGGGATGATACCGAGGCGGCATTACATCATACCGGTCCGTCCTTTCAGTCTGGTGATTGAAGATGCGGGCGGTGAGGGAGGTGTGGTGACTTGGGCTCTTTGACAATTTCTGTCGACCTTTAGATCTCTTGACCTTTGAAATGCATGTTGGCGAAGCATTGTAGAGTGCCAGTATAACGAACGCATCGGATCAAAAACGGGAAGTTTTCGCGTTCCGTTGACCGGTGACCGGTAAGTATCCGGCACCGGTTTTTCACCGTTTCCTTTACTCTGCCGTACCTAAATTACCCAAATACCGGCCTCGGTAATTTTCTCAAAAAATAAAAAGAAAAAATCAAACTTCTCCTTCCAAGCTTTTAATCTTATACGAGTTATATGTACGATGAAATACCGGCCCCGGTAACTTTCACTAAACCATCTTGACAGGCGCATCGGCAACTGTCTTCCTACTTCTTTTCTTCCGTCTGGTCCGGCCTGGTAAAGTTGTTTCCAAAAACCTCTTCCAAAATCCAAACTTCAAACAGCGGCCCGATTTGTCATGCCTGGGACTTGTTCCTAGCCCTAGCACCTATGTATCACTATCACCGAGACCTACTTGGAAACGGGTAGTTCGCCGTCGATCACCAACGGGGTCTATACTAAGTCTGACTAACAGAGCACATATGCGGCAGCGACAGAAAATGGTATCCCGGGACGCGGTTACATATAGTGTACGGGATTGCAGGTGCAGCGGCGGTGAGGACCCTCCCTTTGGAATGCCGAATGTATAGGTCTAGTCTAGTCTACAAGTAGGCGGGTAGCCCTTTCGCTGAGAGAGAGAGAGACTCTGGAACGGTGAGTGTTGTTTGCGATTTGGATTGGGATTGGGATACGGTAGGTTGGGTATGACGTCTTTCGTGACCCTCCATCACTGCAATGAGCCTCCCTGAGTCTTGTCCGTTCGCGGTCGCTGGTTGATGTTAGTTCATTCACATGCCATTTCGCATCTGTTTCCCGGTCTCCCAGTTCCCCCTTTCTCCCCTCACTTTCATCCCTTTATCATCATGATCATCACTTCGCGATCGCGACGACAACTGCTGGAAAACTCCCAACCCTTCATCCCGATAGACTATCCGACCGCCGAACCTCAGGTCCGCCCGCTCCCCCTTGTATCCCTGGCGGTTATTCTGATGCACATTCAACGTCTTCTGCTTACCCATGCCCGAAAAGGCTCCCCAAACCAAAAAAAACCCAGTGGGGCAATTGAGACAAAAGGCTAAGCAGTGCATTATCGAGACTACGTAAAGGTATGAAGATCAATGAAGGATTCTGGGGAAAGTGGTGGTCGTGGCCGCAAATCAATGGGGTTGGAGCCCCGAAAAGACCCGGAGAATATCGGATGGCGAGATCGGGTTTCCGGCTCAAACGCTCCAACGTCTTTCGGATGAAAAAGTGCCACGAGTTTCGTGTGAGGGGAAGAGATCTACTTTCCCCGCAAAACCTTTCCTTTGAGATTTCCAAGGTGGAATCAAGATTGAACATGTAAATCACACGCTCGTATTTCGAAGATCAATGGAGTTGGGGTTTTCCATGAGGATGATGCACTTGAGGGCGAATATGGATATTCGCGAGCCCAAGCCGGAATTGGCGATTATCATTATGTACCACTATCACTATCACTACGGGAAGTTACAAGACGCCGCCAAGGATACCGACGACACCAATCCGTTTCCGCTGCCCCTGGCCTGTGTTACCGTTGAGTAACCGCCGCATTTGAGGCTCCGAACCCCTTGACAGATAGCGAACCTCACGACATGGCAGTCACATGTAAAGACACAGTACGGAGCAAATTGATCAATCCTTTTGCAATTGTTTTTGCCTCGCAAGGGCTTTTGATAAGTATATTATACGGCATCCGCCATCGCCCGTGGCCGCGACCGTTTTGTTTTGTCCTTTCTATCAGAACAACAGCCGCCATTATGAAATATCACCATCGTGTTGTGTACACACTTTGACGCTTTGGAACTTTGTGTAGAAAATTCGCATTTTTTCGCGCGTTTTGTTCTGCTCGCCTACTCGCTCGCTCGCTGGCTTTCTCCTTTTCGTGTTTCTTTCCTTCTCGCAACCTGCATTCCGCTAGACGCTAGCCTGCTCTGCTGTCAAGAAAAGATTGGGTGGAAGCGCGATCCCGAACCACAACGCGGACAGATTTGTCCGTAGCGTAGCGGCAGCGCCCTTGACCGACCGATCAGATCCTTTCAGAAGTAAAAAAGTAGTCTCGTACACACAGCGAGCAGCTATCTCGTCTCGTTGTTGTTTCCCCCCCCCAATCTATGCGAGAAGAAGGCCTGCGATGCCAAGCCAAGTCACGAAGAGAAAATCACTAGTGTGAATCATGTGAAAGGTACTAAGAAGCTTTTGTGAGAAGCGGTCTGCATTTTTGTTGCATTGAACCGCGAAGAAACACCCCGGCAAATGCAAGGACTGTGGTATCATGGTGATGAGAGAGAAAAGTAGAAACGCCGCTCGAGGTTGCCAAATGAGAAAGAGAAAAAGAAAATTTGATTTCAGAAGCCCGCAACCGATGCATGATGATAATAAGTAGCCCGCCTGTCCCCATTTCCCCCCAATTCCGTTTGATGCACCCAGGGCAGCGATGCCATCATTGTAAACATTGGCCGTTTCACGCGAGCCTGTAATCCCGAAGGCTGTCCACCCGTGAAAGACCATTTGACCCAAATCCACCATGAATATTAAGGCCAAACTGATGTGGACAATGCGCAAGCCCAAAGTAAATCAAAGGTAAAAAAAAACCAAAAGAAAAAAAACCACAATCAAACGCCGGCCGAGTCATGCAGTGAGTTCGTTCGTTAAATTTGTGTCGCTCCCAATGCTGGAATCAAGTGTACACGGCAGCCGAACCGGTCTGCCAGTTGGGTTACCCAGTTAATGGGCCCCAAGGGTATCTTATTGTTGTGTCGAGATATGTGCATAAGTGATGTAGGATGGTAACAAATGTTTACCAACCCTGTGCGTGATAGCCGCTATAGGCATTTTTGTTAAAATATTGGTCCCAACGCTCCTTGTCGTTGTCGTCCTTCATGCAGGCACGCTCCGGGTACTGCTTAAGGTTGGCAACATCCTGAGAAGTGTGGCGACGTTTGAGTACCGCAGTGGCAGTCGAGTTCTTGTGGGATCTCTCCCAAAGAAGGTTGCGGCGAAGGGACTCGGTCAGCTCGGTGGCAAGCATGTTACGCCGCGTGGTGCGAGGAGACAGGCAAGCTTGGTGGTGGATGCCGGTGGCAACCGCGTTGATGGGCTGGGCGGCGGACCTAGGGATCTCGTTGATAGGACGCATAGGAGGAGCACGCTTGCCTCTCATCATCAGCGGCGCCTCGTCGGAGTCGCTCGGGGAAGGAACCATAGAAGGTCCGTTGAGCTGGGTGCGGGCGCGCGGGATAGCCGAGGTGGACTGCGAGGCAATGTTGCCAAGCTTCTGGGCCCGGGTGTTGTTGTGCAACATCAGGGTGATGAGCGATCGCCGAGAGGTAAGGTTCACCTTGGAGTCGACACGCTGGAAGTTGAACTTGTCATCCACGCTCGACTTTCCACTTTCTTCAACCGAATCCTCCCACTCCGACGAGTCGTCATCGTCATCAATGGCGCTCTCGTCGACATAGTCGCTATCTGAGTCGTCGCTGATGGCCGAGCTGTCCTGGATGACAACTTGCTTGTTAAGCGCAACAGTCCTCTTCAGGTCTCTTGGAGATTCCTCCTCCTCAGACGACCCCCTGCCGACCTGGAACATCTTCTTCTTAGGCGGAAGAGGAATCTGTTGCTTCCTGTGGTCGAAGCTCTGCTCGCGGTCAGTGTAGGAGTCATCGCCAGAGTTGGATGCGCCCAATGCAAAGCGGGCCTGTTGCTTCTTAGGCTGGACAGGCTTGGCAGCAGGAGCGGCGGTAGGCTCGGGAATCACGCTCGGCGAGGGCTGACGAGAAGCATGGGCAGAAGCACGCTGAATGATAGGAAGTTGAGAAGGAGAGACAGAGAAGCCACGGGTGATGATGGTGGGTCGTAGCTGAGAGGCAGCTTCGACAGATGCAGCGGTTTGCAGAGACTCCATGGAGGGGTTCTCAGAGGTGTTGCAGGAAGACTCTGTCGTAGTCGATCCCGACCGCTCGAGCTGGTGGACAACAGTAGGCGCGGGCTTGGTCTCCTCGACGGGAGGTGGGACGAGAGCGATGCTCGGGAGAGGGGCGTTCAAAGGCGTCTTGGCCTCAATGATGGAGACGACCATCTTCTCGAGGTCTCCGGAGGTAATGTGGCGCTCACGACCGCGGCTGCGGTTGCTGGCGCACGAGTCCTGCCGTTGTATCCGGGGGCGGAGGTGGTAATCGAGAGGCTCGGCGTCGGTGTCGTTGCCAAAGTCAACTGCTTCCTCGTCCAAGGCTGAATCAACACTACCAGACAGTTGGGGCATGTCCTCGCCACCCGGATACCTTTGGATATCCTGAGGCTGGCAGGTAGCCGAGGACGAGATCTCGGAGACTTCGCTTTCACAGCAGAAGGTCTCCCGGTTCCAGAGGCGCCAGCTCAAGTTTTCAAGGCGACGGCCTTGGTGAACGGAGTCACGGCAGCGGGCAAAGACTGGAGAGACGAAGAAGAGTCCAAAGTTAGCAGTTGCTACTGGGGCGCAGGGGGTGGCGCCATGCGGGAGATAAAGGGCAGGGAGTCAGGAGACTGGGCTCGTACCTGTCCACATGCTAAACAGGTTGGCGGGGTTGGTAGTGTCGACCTTGTGGATGACATTGGCGTCGACCTGCAGGACGGGCGTATCTAATGACAGAGGCATGATGATGGGAAGGCTGCTCGCTGGGTCCGAGCAGACGCACAAGTGACAGTAAGGCGATATGGTGACGGCTAACTTCGCGAAAACGACCGCGAAAGTCGAGCCTGTGACTGGGAATTTGGAGCGGCTTGTGGTTATTGTCTCTTGTCGAGGCGAGTGGTTTGTGAAGTTGGATTCACGGTTGCTTTCAGCGGATGCGATCCTGGAGTGCTTGTGGAATCAGGATCTGCTCTGCACCGAAAGTGGACCCAAGTTGAGATGGCTCCGCAGTAAGTGTCGGATGACAATTGAGATCCGGTATGGAATTGGTGGTATTGGATGTTGTTTTGTTGTCGTTGTTGTCGACGGGTTCCGGGACCGGATATCCCAAGTGTAAATCTCTGCGCTTGGAAGTGCCCGCTTTTTTCGACTTCGTGGCCGGCTGTGGTGGGTCTGTTTTGTCGGCGACGGAAGGTGCAGTAGTGCGAGTGTTGGCGCAGGAGCCGCTTCAATGCAAGTCGGAGTCCTCCTCTTGTGCGATGTTTTATTCCCTCAGGTGTCTCGTGTGGTTGTGGAAAGCGTTGTCGTCGAGATCGTTGATGTCGTCGTCGTCGGCTTCCTTCAAGTTCCACACATAACCAGGCGCAGTGGCGTATGTGGTTGAGAGTCGCAGCAATTAGGAATTACTGAGATGCTGTCGGGATGTCGGAGACCAATGCGTGACGTTGGGTGGTAACTTGTTGTTGTTATGGGTTGGTGTTGGTGTTAAACAGGAGTTTGGTGACAAAGATGAGAAGATCGAACAGAAAGGGATTCGGACCGTGGTGGGGGACAGGATATTGATGTCTAATTGTACTGCAGTGGCAGGTTGGATTGGCAAGGAAGGGGTGGACGTCAAAAGTCAATCGAAGCGGAGGCCCAGGCCGACCGTGACTGCTGTCCTGGTCTCCTCTCTGCGTGTATTTTCGGTACGTACTGACCGTCATCCACTTTTGCTTCTTGTGCTGGCACTGGACCACTGGCCACAAGACGCGGTGAACGAGGCCAAATGGTTCAATACCGTCGTCGGGTACCGTCCACACACGGCCCTTGTCCCTTGGGACTGTGTTGTCAGTTACAGTACAGGTACCGGCGACCCCTGGTGTCTCGTAACGGAGGGCCGAATTGGAGGGTGGTGGGTGGTGGCGGCGGGGGTTACGGTTCCGGTATGTGGGTACGGAAGCGGTACGCGGTACTCCCTCGTGAAAGTAAGCCAACCGAAACGGGTAACTCATCGGTGCGTCACTGTCATCTTAAGGTACCGGTCAACCCTTGCGCTGTCGTCCGTTTTCTGCTGCCCCCGTGCCACCCACGATTTTCACGCTCTCAGCAACGCAGAACGGACGAAAATCACGGCCAAAACTCCACATGTCAGGCAGGGCAGTTGGTTTGGTGCCTTGTGATGAGGACGCGACCATCCCTCCGAAAACAGCATCACGGACTCGAGATCAACATACCTAGTCTGACACGACCGTCCGTCAGGGCGTCATAGTAGAAATGACATGCCGGAACTGTACAAGTCCAGTCTGGTGATGGACGTCCCGCGGTCTCGAATTCGCTCGAATTACATCAACATTGCAATCGCATCCCCGGAACGGCAACCCTCTGCGCTCGTCCCGACGGAGCATCAAATCTGGGTACAAGCGACGTTGGAACCCAAGGTTCAGGGCCGTCAACAGCCTGTCTCGGGGCTGAACTGCCTCGATTACCCGGAAGAGTAGCATTAATGAAGGAGCATACCGCATTTGGTTTAGTTTCTATTCTACGTCTAGACCAATTGGGATATTAACATGTCTGTGGGATTTCGGGAGCATTTTCGACCCCAGCCCTGGGTTTGAGCCATGCGTGCCTGGGTGTCGCAAACGGTCAGCTGTTCAGGCCTCAAAGGGACGGCGGATGGGACACAATGAATGCCAGAGACATGTCGACGGTAGAAGATGCTACCCAGAATGTCTACTAGTAGCAGAGTGCCTGAACCGGAATGATGGGTTACTCTGGGCGACCACCACGATGCTCTAAATGGGAACTATCTCTCCCAAATGCGTTGACATCCCTCAGGATGAGTTGGGCTTCTCGAGGAGATCTCCCGGAAATCCAGGTTTCATTCTCACCACGTTTGTACATTTAGAACTGCCTCTGTGCTATACACCTCGCCCCAAGATGTGTTCGAAAACGGTCAAATCATTTCTCCTCTCTCGGCCCAGGACGTCTGGTCAGGTGCAAAACGGACCCTTTCAAACTGTACATTACAGCCTAATGTAGAATATGAGTACGTGCAGAGGTAATCTGGAAGTAGGAAGAAGACTGTGTATTGTATTGAGTTCTGTGCCTAGAAATCCCTCATAGAAAATCTGGTCAATACAATATAATAGAAGCTCGCGGAGTTACATAATCATCATCCCTATAAACCCTCATTTCTAATACATTCTCCAATTATATTAGGTAAGGTACTTAGAAAGCTAGTATAAATAAAGCTATTTACAATTTTACTCCCGTTTTTATTTTTTTTTAGCAGTCGCTTTTAAAAATGAGAAGCGCTACTCGCACGTTGGTAAAACTCTACTCGCACGTGGATCTACATTTTTTTCCCATACATAACCCGAACCCGCTCGAAGTCTGCCATAGTAGATGTATTCTTTCATAAATTTCGCTAAGCACATCTGGGCATTTCAATCTTTCAAGATTGCCATGCCATGCCAAGCTCAGATTCTAGACTGCAGCGTACGCACCTTTAGATTTGTACCTAGACCTAGTTCTTACAGGGCATTTATATAGCGGTCTTACAGGGCACTTAGCGGCACGGTCGCATGCGCCCGTCGGCTGAGTCACTACATCGGTCATCTACATCGCAATTAGCTAGGGAAACGCACAGAAAAATGATGGATCATTCCGTACTATCGACAGATGCTAGCGCTTTGTTTACTTAATAATATCTAATAATGCGCAACGTAGTGGATTGAAGGATTACAATGTGGTGATGTATGCGATGGTAGTTTGGTAAAGGAAGTAGTGCGACAAGGCACTAGTGCTGGTGCTAGAAAATCACGAGTTAGACTGTCCAGTCTGGGCTGGTCTGGGCGCCTAGACTAAGGTGGCTAGTGTAGTACGACTACAGGGGTCTGAACGTGTACTGGGCTAAAATCTGGGAGCTTGGCGGGCACGGTACGACCCAGACTGGTGCGGGACCATAGCAAGTCGCCAGGGTTCAAGTTATATATGGGAAAGAAATATGGATCTACGTGCGAGTAGAGTTTTGCCAACGTGCGAGTAGCGCTTCTCTATTTCAAACCTTCTCCTTATTATATTTAATTACTTAATAGAATTTATCATATTAAATAATTACAATAATTAATGTTAGCAAGTAAGTTAATTAATAATACTTTATAACGCTTTTAATTATTTACTTCTTTAAAGTTAGGATATTATTAAAGAACTTATCCTAGTCCTTTATTTTATAATAATAATTTATAAGAACTAATGAGTAATTACAATAGTTTTACTCTATAGTAAAATTTAATTATTTAGCTGCGAAAGAAACTAGCGGGCCGGCTAGGATGGAGTTGTAACTAGAGGAATTATAGTACCTCAGGCTACGGAGGCCCGAGTATTAGCGGCAGAGGAATTTTTAATAAATTTTAATATAATTTGTTAGAGCTAGCTATCTATAACTAGTCCAGCTCCGGCTCCTGAGATCTCCTCTTAGAAATTAAAGAGCTTTGCTTTTACTAGTTTCGTGAGCTAGATCTTCTGGATGCCTTTGTCAGTAATATACTACTACAAATCAAAACTTATTGCTTTAAATTTGAAGCCCTTTTTTTAGAAGAACTAATTTTCAATTTTAAATAGGGTAGTCTCGCCTACTTTAGTAAAATCCTAGTTGAAAGATATTATCATTATTGTTTTGATATCTATTATGTACTATATTTTATTCAGTTTATTATAATTAGTAATAATATATATAAGACTCTTAATTATAAAATATAAGTACGTATAGAGGTAATCTGGAAGTAGGGAGAAGACTATATATTGTATTAAGTTCTGTGTACCTAAAAATCCCTTATAGAAAATCTGGTCAATGCAATACAATAGAGGCCCGCTAAGTTACATAATCATCACCCCTGTAAACCCTCATTTCTGACACCTGAAAGCCTTGCCGCCGTCGAGTCAAAGTCAGGTGCTCGGGTGGCCTTGAAGCTGGAAAAGCCCAGGCCTTCTTCCCCGCAAACCGCCACGCTGAGGTGACTCTCGAACCTCAGCATGCTGAACCGTTCCCGGGAGCTGGGAGTGGGCACGGCAGTGCTCAGGGCCAGGGACCTGCCAAGTGTCAAACCGGCTTTCGGTCCCTGTCGGTTCCTGATGCAATGACTGGCAGCGGGGGTCTGACACCTGTCACCCAATGTTACAGCACTCCAGCGACTAGCGGATCGTTTGGCCCGCATTGCAATCTGCCTGCGATGCGCTGCTTGCAAATGCCTGCACTCAGTGCCAATTCAACGACCCACGGCAGTGAGGCCCTTGTGCTCTTGTGGCGTGGGAGGTCCGCTCTTGATCACGAGTCCTCATCGTCCGTTGCCCTGTCAATGAATGCCCTTTGCATGGTTCCAAATGAAGGGTTCGACTTCTCCATGACTGCTTCCGGCCTGGAACGACAGTCAACAGAGAAGCACACGAGACTGCCAGAGGTTGACAAGATTGGGACCACCCGCCCGCCATTACGCATACCCTTTCCAGATTTTAGACTACATCATCGCCAATTGCGTCTCAATCCAGCACTGCCGCCGACTAGAATGGTCGCTCAAAAGCCTGAAATGGGGTCACCCTGCCGGCCAGCAATGGAAATGGAACAACGGGCACCACGGCCTGTGATCGAATCGACAGCGGGAAGCCATCCAGAGTGCTGACACGGCTGTGATTGTGATGGCGTCTGGTTGGAGCAACGGCAGCAAGGGCAGGGCAGTTTGCCCCTCCCTGATGGCCCCCAGCTGACCTCGTGATTTCATCCTCATCACAGGGAGGCGGCGGCTCCGTCTGCCGCCGCCAACACCCACGGCCAACAACACCCACACACCTCGCCTAGCGGTATCGTAGTTAAACAGCACATTCGGCCTCACGTCGTCCGCGTCTCAAACCCGATGCAGCGAATCTCACGACGTGCCTCTTTTGAGGGGAAGAAGACGCAAAGGCGCATGCGGACGGACGGCAGCCCTTCTTCTGTTGGTACGGCTTGTTGGGGACTATCCGTCCGCTGAGCACATTCGTGGCAACTGGAAGTCACTGGCATGAGAAAACCTCCCGTCTGATTTGTACTGCCGGTTCCAGTAATTTCTCATGCGGGGAGCTGGTCAGTTGCCATATCAACCTCATTCTCACTGGACAACAGTCGGCCATCGAGCCACCATCACGATGCCGTCCTGCCAAAAAACACCCAAAGACCAGAAGATGCCGTACGCTTCTGGGCCAGCCACGTTTCGACAATGACCTCAGCCTCGAGGGAGGAGAAGAAGCCTGGATTTGCCTGGGAACGTCGGTTGCATTGCACCCATCATGTCTTGAGTCAGTCCAGCTTCTGGACCTGCAGTGAGTGATGAGTGCGTTTCCCTTCACAGTCATGCTACATGTTGCAGAGCCTGTTTGTTTCCTGTTGTCTTTGAGCTGTGCAACAAGACACATCCGAAATCGACGATGCACCCCACGCTGTATTATTCACTGCTTGGCACAGCACTGCAAGCAGTATCCCCAGCTGGTCGATGATTTGCGTTGAAATCGCACTCGCCAGGCGCAGTGCTTCAACTTCCGCGGGCGCGCACTAGGGAAGGGAAATTCGGATCTCCGGCTACGGGCGGGAAGGATCGACGGCGTCCTACAATCACTGCAAACCAAATTCCTTCAGAACTCGCATTCATTCGACGGAAACATTTTCGCTATTTTTCTATTCGTTGTCAAAACCACCAAAAACACTTTTATTACAATTGTTTTTCTCGACTCCGATCATGACAGACGAGCTTTGAATAAGGTATGCACCGTTTCATCGCCCAGTAAGAATCGTTGACATTGCCTTCTCCACGCCTTTTGTTACAGCGGGTGATGCAACATTTCTGTTGGCGCCATGGCATTGGGTCATTCGCAGCCCGGCATCAATTCTAGCCTCGGGGTTTTTGTGGATATTCCTCTGTTCCTGCGGGTGGATTCTTCTTAAAACCCTGGTGTTTTTGCATCGAATCACTCATCCAACCCTGGAGTTACACTACTTCCAACTTGCCTGGGCTTGCCTGGGCCAGGTTCGAGGCATTTTCGTTGTTCGGCACGTGAGCAACCAGGGCAGGCTTCATCACAACGGTCCAGGGATAGGGATGTTTGTTTACCGGGGACAGACAGGACCACAGGGCCGACCTTCCTTCCTCACCACCATGATGCCTTTCATTCGGCCCCGGTATCCCCAACGGTCATGTCCGGATTCGAAATGCTGCAATCTCAAGCCCATCCGCTTACATCTGTGGAGATTTCGTTGCCCCTGAGGGCCAGCATTACATATCACGATTGATGCAAAATGACCTGCCTTACTGCCCTGCCCTGCCTACTCTCGCTTCCAGACAGACGGTAACGACGATCAAGATTCAAGCGTGGCCCTGCGTGCGTGCCTCACGAAACGAGAGGCCGTATATAGCCAAGGGCAGTTCGATCAAAAGCAAACTTTGCCTTCTACAAAGCGACCTGTTGCATCTCACAAAAACTTCTAGCCTTGTCATCAACGACAAGATGAAGTGAAGTCCTTCGCCCAATCAGGCCCCCATCCCTACAGGTAGAAAGAAGGAAAATCAGACCCGGCAGTCTGGAAGCGAAGACAGTTGACAACAAGCCCTTCGTGTGATGAGGTGGTGAAGTGGTGAAGGAGCATAAAAGTCACCCCATGTTTGCTACCTTCCAGTCACGAACGACTGGCTCTGTCGTGAATCTAGACCTACGCTTCCCTGACCGTTCCTGGCGTCCCTGTGGGCGTTCTGACTGACGTTCAAAATGGCTCCGCCTCTTAGTTCCCCGGGAGGACTGGACGGGGGGTTGATGATCACCGATGGCGCTCCACGGCTCCAGAGTCCAGGTCCGTCCGGGGAAGTGGATACTGGACGGCCGTTCGGCGCTGTTCACTCCGTGCGTGGTGTTGTTGTGAACGGCGACGGCGGGAGGCCGTCCGAACGGTTACACTGCACTCACGACACTGCCCGACAACTCGGCTCCAATGCCACAAACGGAGTTGCAACGAAGGAACAGAAACGTCAACACTGTGTAGCTGAAGTGGTCAACACCCCCCAAATCCCTCAATTATCTTTTTCGTTTCTTCTTTTGCGCCATTGGAAAAGAAAGGGTGGTCAAGTGTGCTTCTTAAAAAGGGACGACAACCACCTCCCTACCAATCCACATGCTATCCGGAAAAGAGAAGCTGTTTTTTGGTTTGTCGGAAAGTCATTGTTATTTGTTAGGTCTAATCCGGTATTTCTCGCTCTTTTTTTCCTTGTGAGATGAAAAGCTGAAACTGAATCAAAAAGGAACGAAATCCAGACAGCTACTATACTGTGCACCCTCCGTTTCGTGCTTATCAAAACTGATAACTGACAGGACAGGGAACAGTTTTGCTGTATTTTTATATTGCTACTTACACAAGACAAGCCAAGACCGTGATATCTTAATCATATGGGCAATTTTTGTCTGGATTACCCGGACTTCGCTAATCTTGACTTCCAGATCAACACATGGGGACAGTAGACTGTCTGGAACAGTTGAATGAACATACCTCCGATCTCTCGGTCGGTCGAATTACGTGGGGATCTCTGTCATACCTCTAGGGAATCTCGTCAAAGAAAGTCAAACGGCATTCCATGACCATGAGTCCCCGTGACCGCGTGTGCCGGACGCCATCCCGTTTCTGTGGTCTTTGTTTCCCCAGACAGCAAGACATAACGGCACGTCTTTTATCGTCTTCCCCCGGCAGCTGGTTCCCAATTTCGACTCATGAAACATTCAAATATCTTTTCGACATATCATTCACGCGGATGTAGGTCCAGCCGCAGGCCGCTAACAAAGCCACTTTATAGTCGAGTTAACCCAAACGATTCCTTTCTCCTTCCGAAATCAGGAACGAATCAGTCATAACGTCCCCCACGCAGCTGGCTGTCAGCACGCACTACATGGCGTACACATAGATACACACACCGCCGGCGCACCTCGTGAGTGTGTGCGTCTGGTCCGCAAGGCGTTATTAGTGATTATTGTAGTGTACGCGACACGACTGAATCAAATGGGCGTGCACCGAGTGGTGTTGAAGTGTGACATCCCTCGTCCCCCACGCTCTCCACGCTTTTTATGCATGTAATGATGTGCTGCTAGTACATGGACCCTAACACCATAACAGGGCCAGTAAAGTACCCTTGTTGTGGAAGCAAGGTCTGTTGTCTGTAACCACACCTCTTCTTTTTCAACCTAAAGTTATCAATTTTCATTTGGCCTTCGGCTCGGGCTTTTTGATGTTTGGTTGGCTTAAATAACTGTGATGGTGTCTTCGTGTTCGAAAAGTGCAATGCCGAGGACGAAAATCCGTCCTTGGTTTTTGGGCCGTGTTTCGTTTCTTTTCCAGACGACGATATCCGAGACCGGGCAGGCACCGCTGGAGTTGGTGACATACTGATGAATGGATGGCCTTCAGCTTCACTTGCCAAACCGAACCCGAAAGGACTTTAGGGGTTCGTGTGAAGACGGGACAAAAAAAGTAATGGATTCCGAGTTAGGGCTCCAGTATCGACCCCCATCCATCTCCGAATTCGTCCCTTCCTTCGTTCCTTCCTTCTCTTCGCTCCCCCATCCCCTCCGACCCTCCACAAATTGTCCCACCCAAAAACACGTGGGATTAATTACCCTGCGTGCGTCCCTTAATTAAACCTCGACTCCCCTATATTTTTTCGCCCCATGTCAGCCATATATATCGGGATTGTAACCGTTTGATCCTCGGTTCGGTGTCTAATATGTATTCAATGGTCCCCGAAAAAAAAAATCTGTCGAAAATTGATCCCCGGACAGGCGGGCAGGAGCTCCCCGTCCCGCACCTCGCCGCGCGTACGTGCCTACGGCGGAGTGACCTGTACGTACTTACCCTTCCGTTCCCCCGTCTTCGCTTCGACTCCGTCCCACCTTCTAAGTTCATCTCAATTGAGGGGTTCTAGGGAAAAAATCCTTTGGCGGTCATGTGCCCTGGTAGGATGAGACTTCTTGAGTAAAGTACTGCTATGGATGGAGTTTTCAAGGATCCATAAAACCCACTGTGGGGGAGACATTGCAAGGGGTAAGGAGAGAGAAGGCGCGGCTGTTGGTTGTGTTTGTTGGCGGCTGAGTGTAAGCGGCTGTTTTACGGTTTGCGCGCGGAAGCGCATATGTATGGAGGTGGTAAATTACAAAAGTTTGCATACTGTACGCGGGGCTGTCACAGCAGCCACCAGGTCAGATGCCTCGTGACAGTAATCTTCCCAAGCAACGTTTGTGATAGAAGAATGCTATAAAGTGAGACTAAATATTATACTTTGAGGACAAATAATCAAGATGAAATAGTCTTTCACGGCAAGAAGAGGGAAGTTACGAATGGAAACATATCCCGTAGCAATGGACGGAAAGAACTGATTACCATCGGATAACATGTTTCACTTCCCCATACATTCCGCTTTACGGATGAGGTAAACCATCGACATATCTAATTGGATTCGTCTTGTTAGGTAGACACCCATTGAGCTTGAATCGTTGAACTGTTACTTAATCATGCCGGGGAAAAAGCGTTGCGGAAAACTCAAAACCCAAGGCTCAACTCAAGTCAGCCTGACAACGGCTACGTACATATTCTGGTAACGCCAACATTTCTCCGCCGCTCGTATTGAGGGAAGGGACGGAAGAGCAAAGCTGTCAACAGCTTAACTTCTTTTGCCTCAAAATTCCCTCGCCAGTCGTCAATATATGAAAGCCCCAATCTGATGATCGACCAGTTCGACATGTTGTGTCCCTGTTATGATGATGATCTCCGGGGTACGGCTTGGTCTCCACCCCCGCATTTTTGACGTCGAACGAGGGCGCTGCCCGGTCTGGACCTCCCCCTACCAGACGCGAACTATTACTACTACCGGGACGCATGGTGTCACCCGTCAGCAGAGGTAGTGCAATGTTATATGGTGTTTGGTACTTTGTCGGTCTCACGGCATCTTGTGGTAGAAAATGCCCTTGATTTTGGGGGGTTAAGGACGTGGTGAAATCCAGTTTCACTGACGTTGATGTGGAGGTAGTAGGCACATGTCACGCGAGAACAAAAACCCGTGTGCGCGGAATCGGATACGGAGCAAGTGCTGCAGCTGTCGGCTCTGCACATAGGTAGCCCTACGTCCGTAGGTATGTAAGGGTTATATGCATATACATATGCAAGGTAGACATGAATGTCTGCCTTTCTTGCAGGTGGATAATGAAAAAACATTCGGGTCCGGGGAAAGACACCTTTCTCAGATACGAAACGGCAATGATTTCCCCATCCCTTGACGGTTTCCCAGGTCAAAATGTTGGTTCGGCTCGGTTACCAACACTTGCATCACGCACCTCGCCGTCGTCTAGACCTCCACAGACAGTCACAAGCCAGAAGGCGAGCTGGACGGGAGCATGTCAAGTACCTTACCCTGCTTATACATTTGTACATCCATTACCTGCGATGTCAGTCGGATGCAGACGCCGACGCCGACGCGCACACTATGTGGATACACGGAAAAAAGGCACAGAGCCGCGACGCGACAGATCTAAGATCAAATCGCGATTATCGAGGCATGTCTCGCTTGCTTGTCTGCCTACCCTGCACGTACGTATGTAAGCACCCAATCGAGACACCTTTCTTGGCTTCCCTTCCTCGCCGTCCCGAATTCCAAACGGTGAGCCCGGACCGATATTATCTCGCACTGTTCTTCCTCTGTTTTAAATCCGCTTTTTCCTTTCTCCGATAGCGTACATACAAGTCTTTAACGTTAACGAACTTTCGGAACCTTACACAGGGGCTATCAACTCTTCGGCATCGACATTAACATTGAAACCTAAAGGTATTGTACCGTACCTGACAGGTACAAACCAATATCCCAACCGACCAATCTCAAGAGTAGCCAATGTGGTAAGAAACTCGAAAGTGTAAGACCGCCAAGAAGTTCAGGAACACCTCTTCGCTACCTAGGTAAGCTGAGGACTACACTAGAGCTAACTAGTTTTCAGCGCACGCAAGTTCCTCCGACCAGCGTGATTGGCGCCTTAAACTTTCCCCTTTACAGCTTTTCTAGCGGCGACCTTCGGTGGACCAGGAAAGTCGGGCCGTCTCCATATCCGGTCGATTGACGGACGAGATGACAAACGCAAGCGAGAAGCGAGAAGCGAGAAGCGAAGGAAGTGGAAGGAAGGCCAAAGCGCAAATTTGATGAGATTGATGACGATGCTGATAGCGGAGCGGACTTGAGTCACTTGACTAGCTTTTATCGGAAATGTTCGAGAAGTCCTAGCTTGTGAGGTCAAGCGAAGGCGACGAACAAGAAGGCATCGCCAAAAGAGGCAACCAAGCCCGCCCTTGTCGTCTTCGCATCTTCGCACCTTTGCACCTTCCATCTCTTTCTTTCGCGGTGGCTCCACTGCTTCTCCCGCGACGTCAAGGTACCGTAGTCATGCCGAGTCACGATACATAGTTCGTAAGCACTTCCGCTTGAATGGTGCATTACTATCGGCGGCGGCGGCGGCGATGATATCCGACCTGAGACCTGGCGTCCGGTGCGTACGTAATCCGCAGTAAGCCCGTGATCCACGCGTTTCACAATCCACAATTTCCGGCCTTTCCTTCGGCGGCCCCTCGGCGCACGCAGACCGGGCCACCCACCACGGCCCCACATCACGGCCCCACATCACGGCCGCCCCATGCCCGCATCGGATGCCCACCCAATCTTGCCGCCGTCTTGGCCGAGGACGGGAATGCCCCGGGCCAAACAGTCAGCGACGTGAGCACTTTTGAGAGACAGGTGGCGACAGATGGACGACTGGGCAGTGTTTTTGGTTGGCCGCCCAACCCCAATGCAACGTCCAGGGACCACCTCTGAGACCGTAGACGGACAAGAAACCGTTGATCATTTTTCGAGCCTTTTTGCCGAGCGAGTTGCATGAGTTGCATGGATTGTTCGCGCAGGCTGCACAGAGTGCCAGGAACCAGGCCCGGGGAGTTGGTGATGAGGTGACAGATGCCAATGCCACGTCGGGTGGTTGGTACCCGACCTGTACCGTGATCATCACATTCGCAGTAAAAACCTTTTCTCTGCATTTCCGCAGGTAGATGTTGCTGACTGCCGCCGGCTGTTTTATGGCTTCCAAACCATTCCCAGCAGGCTGGTAGATCTATATACTATCGCATTGACGATTTCCATCCAGACCATGTTCAGCAGTGATTGATGACTTTAAAAGCAATTGAACGACAACAGTTTCCCCAAACTTTCGGCAACATCAGCCGCCGGGTAGATTCCTTAGAAAGGGCCTGGACTGGCACAGATATCGTGGCATCGCGGCTGCTGCGCGGCTATCAAGCCCAGTGCTACACGTGTGTTTACGCGAACCTCACGCGACGGAGTTAACACGACGATGGATGGAGAGGCAAGGACAACACGTGGGTTGAATACGCGATGGTAAATGGTCGTTTGAAGGGCGATCAATACGTCAGGCAGGTATCCAAGTCTTCCATTCTTTGCAAGGCATTCTGTGAATGTCCGCTGCCGGGGCGATGGATTGATGCTTCCGGGGAGTGTTGACACGCCCGGGTCGGTTGTCCCGGTGGAACTGGGGGCTGTAACTTCCAACTTGCTGTTGTTGACGTCTTGTTCGACGCTGATATGTTTTTTTTTTTTTTTTTTTTTTTTTTTTTTTTTTTTTTTTTTTTTTAATTAAAAAACAAAAAAAAAAAAAAAAAGAAAAGGAAAGGTAAAAAAGACCTTTCGCCCACATCCCTTCCGATCGAATAATCCACTTTCAAAACGGCACTCACATGGGCACCTTGCTCCGTTTTGACCTTCATCCCATGGACATTCAACCAGAGCTTAAGAGGACGGCGAGGACGGTAATATCCGCCTAGCATTAATCAATACCATCCGATTTGTAGTGGAAACCACCAAGTCCGTCCGTGGTTCAAGAACATGAGACATCGCCAACGTGGTGTTGCGACTTGCGAGATTGTTCCCCCAGGACCCGCCGTCACAATTGCATGCCGATATGCCAGGATTTTGTTGGTACGAACGTAGACCGAACCACTCCCGTTACAAGCTACGATACGAAAATTTTCCTCATTTTGCGAAAATCAAGTTTCAGCGAGCGTGCCGTGCAAAAAGCAGAAACTAAGTACCAATGTGATATGAAAGTGGGGAACCGTAAGGTATGTAACGTTCAAAAAAGACGCAGCTGTGTCGTGGCATGTGAGCCCCCTTCTCGGTGTTGCGCTGTCGAGGCTGAGATGCAACACAGCCTGAAACTAGCCAGCTGCTAGCGGTTGTGAAGTTCTCGCCAGAAGTCGGGAACGATCTCGACTTGTCGCTGTCCAGTGGCTTCACGGGGTAGAGAGCTCCGATATGTATTTTGTGGCATTGTGTTTATTCCAGACTGCCCTGCATTTTCTCGAATAAGCTCACAAGATCTACAAGGCCAAGACCTAACGCATTGCCCAAAGGCCAATAATCAACGGAATCAAAGCATCTGATACAAAGCATCTGATACGCGTGGGTGAATGAATCCATGGCCTCTGAGATGGGCAAAAAGCAAAAACACGGGGACCCTGATGATGCTGGAAAATGTGCCACATGACACAACTACCCCTTGGACCCTGAATCGCGTCAATTTCCACCTACGTGCCCTTCCTGTCTCCCCGGGATTGAGGCTACGGCAGAGTTGGTGATGAAACTCCAGGAGGCCATGATCGCAAGATGGTATCATGGCTTGGGTTGGGAGATGAGGGCGGTGAAACGCGGCCCGGCAGTTCATGATTCCGTCTGTTCTTCATCTGAGAAGTCATCCCCAGTCAGTCATTTGACGATATTGATTTCGGTCACGAGAGAGTCCGGGTCAAGCATTCCGAGTCGACGAACTTTGCCACACCCCTCGCGGATATTCATCCGAACTCCCATCTCGGTATCGGCAGTGGTTTGGGGGCGATAGAAATGTTGGAGATGCTATCTTACCTCGCTGGCGGCATCAACTTCGGAGCCCCCCGTTTTATATTTCTCCCCGTGACGGTTACGGGATTGACACCCCCGAACCCCGGATGAGCCCACCCCGCGATTAAACGGAGGCCCGGCTGGAGACCCCGCAAACTTTCCGCTACGGATCTCCCCCGGCCCCGTGGTTTTTCTATTTTTCTAATTTGTCATCTTACGATACGCCCGTGTCGAGGGATCCATTGTGACTGTCGTGGAGAACTTTTGAATTGATTTGGTTGGCCGTGGCGGGGTTGATGAAGCTACGCTGAAGCCTGCGGGCTAGGGTGGGAGGCCACTAACGCATCTACAGCTATTATAGGCCTGTAATTGTTAATATAAGATGGGTAAGTGGACCACGTCTGCCTTGCCAAATCTGTCAGCAAGCAACCCCTCACCACAAATTCAATTGCATGGAGGACGAATCATCGTGACCGGGCAATGCAACGTCCACTTCTCACAACTCCCGGAGTTTCCCGTGATTTCCTGCCTCAAAGGGAAGGAACGATACATGTTCAATTTTACATACTGGTCACCGGCCGCGGCGATGAAATCGTAACGGGCTACGGAGCATGGATCTCGAGAACCCGTCATCGCCCCCGTGGGCCTGCGGTTGTCGGTCATCCACAGCACAGCAGGCCAACAGGCAACTTTCTAGACCGAAAACAGAGCTTCAGGTGGACATTACGACGATAGTCGACGTCACGCGACGCCTTCTTTGTCCACTTGCTCAGCCTTCTTCTGTCTGCTCTGGCTTCTGGGCTACTCCGTACGCCTCACTTGAAACATCGTGATGGTTACCGGCGGCGAAATATCACCAGTCGGCACTACACGAGCACGGCCACGGAAAACGCAACGGAAGTGAACAACGGCTTTTGGCCTGCAAGGCACCCTAACAATCAAGGCCCTAACAAGCTCGTCACAACAACAGCCAGTTCTCGTGGTGAGTCGGGAAGGTCCCTGCTCCGACCAGCAAAAGAGGGTTGATCCCCGTTCCCAACGAAAAGCAGGTGGACGAACGGTCCGAACGGTGGGGAGGGGAGCGAGTAAGTTGTAAGTTACGTCTCGGGGAAACGGTGGACTTTGGACGACAATAAATAATCGATAAAATATTTGCTATTTATCGTCGGCCTTATTTTCATCCAAATATTTCAGCCAAGTGGACGTCCTACTCTCCGTTGCGCAGCGTTCCGTGGTCCGGTCATGGTTGAGTCGGGTGGTTTTTGTTGACCTATGATGAACGGCCCGGGCATCAGGTACGGAACGGGCCCCGGGGGTGACATCCGGCTGCGCGCCGGTCCCCCATCCCATTGATCATTTGACAGCACCCACACGATACCACCACAGCATCTCGAGTCTCAACACTTTCCTTAGCTCGGTCTCACCGTAGAGCGAGTGGCAGCAACTGCAACTACCTGGTGATTGACTGCTGTCTCATTTTGGGAATTATCGACCATCCCGACTCGCCAATTGACTTTCCGATCACGTTTCAGGCTCAAACTCGGACGCTGGCAGCGGTCCCGCCGCGCTTGTTCGAATATCAGGCCACTGTCCACTGTTGCTGTCTCGCTGTCGGATTTGACCTCGGAAAACATTATTTCGCAAAATTTTGCTGGTCATGCGGCCTTCAACAGACGTGCCACGTCGGCAAACATCTGGATTTCGCCCACGAACAAATCACAGACTGCTACGACAAGCGTGGGGAAAATTCAATTTAGAGTCTTATTTTAACAACAAACTGCTGTAGCATCTGGTGTCTGGCTGATGTCTGATGCCGATCACTAGAATAGGTCCCTACCTGCATCAACCTCGCTGGCCATACATGTTGTTCAACTGGTATATATTTCATCGAATCTTACGCGCCCGGGCTAACGATATGGACCTCTTGTAAGTGGTCCCTTGATATTTGGGTCAATGAACACTGCGAGTCACGCACGTCATCATCAACGAGTAGGCTTTCGACATGCTCAGGCCCATGGGGTCCCCTAGATCCCCTTAACCAGACCTTAAGATCCTCGTTCACTCGTCTCCGCTGATGGACCCGAAGAGACCGGGACGGCTAAATTGATTGATTGGAGACTTTCAGCCCTATCAGAATATTCGGACGGGTTTTACAGGGGGTGCTGTGGTGTAAGTGGACAGGCAGGTTGACTCCTCAACCACACCGTCCACTTCCAGGCAGCATCACGTACTTCTAAAATGATTGGTTGAGAATTGACTGACTACCTAAGCCACTAGAATAGCTTTCAGGCAACAACGACGAAAAAGCATCTCCGTTGTTAGGTATTTGAGCTTAGTAAGTCTCCCGAAGCACAACTCCAAACATCAAAGTTACTAGTGCGGGGGCGCCACCCCACGAGAACCTCAACAACTGCGCCCTAAATCTCTAGGCGCTTCGAGGCGTCAACAACAAGCGCACCATCGTGGTTATCGTGGCGCCATTGTTTCCATTGTTTCCCCTGTTTCCCCCTGCTAAAGGATCACCAGGTGGTGCAAACATTTCTCCTTCACCTCCGATCTTGAACCGTGTTTGAACACGAAGCTATTTAGAGCTCACCACCATCGGTTGCGGTGCTCGGTGTGTGCGTGATCTCCCCCTCGCATGCGACGGTCCGGTTACAGGTTTGGTAATCTCTTCGGAACAACCGATATCCTATCTAAGATCTAGAACATTGTTAAAGTGTGAACGTGGATGCTTACTATGAGCAGATGGGAGAACTGAGGGTGTGCTCACTGAGACATAGCATGTTCTAGCACACGTAGCGGTCTTGGACCTGAAGACCCTTGATTACCCCTATGACCTTGGAGAGATGGTGCCTGAGGGACCCTTAAAGTCGCTGGAGTAGGGTAGTGTGCTGTTTAGGTGTGCGGTTGGTGCGTACCTTGGAAGTGGCAGTGGTGTTTGCCCCTGAATCCCTTACCAGCCGGTCCTGCTGACCTAATGTGATGAAGCCTAAATGCCCTGGTGAGGGTGGTCACGATGTTGGAGTGTGTAGCAGGCCAAGCGCTCGGCAGCGATTCCCGGGACGACTGGAGGTAAGGTTTTGTCTCAGAGTGGGATGTTCATGATGCCGAAAGTAAGGCGATATAAACTGAGGATCCAAAACGGTTGAGAGAAACCAAGTTCAGTAACGGAGTTTGATATTGAACTGATGCATTACAACAATGCCCTACTCACGACTCACAAACCCACTCACCTGCCGCCGCGGTGCCCCGTTCTGTGGTCTCATCCCGCACGCTTGGCTACCCGACTATTGCGCGGGGGGTTCGTTCGAAGGACTCACTCGCAAACTGAGATCACAAGAAGCTATGCTAAGTGACGCTTAACCGGTGGTTTTCACCAAGGAGGTAAACAAAACCACAAATCTACCTAGCTCAGGGACTTCGGAGCTTCCTTCTCTGTGCGTTTGTCTGTACCCATCCATATGTCTCTTCATCACTTGCGCTGAAATTGTGATACATGTATCATCAAAGGAAGCCGGTGAAGGAGTCAAGTGGATGGGTTTTGGAGCTCTTTTGGAAGGCACAGACGTGTGAATGCGATTTTGTACTATTGTCCATTGAGCACCGCATCAGAAGGAGGGACGGAGGAAACATCAAGGGCTTCACTTAACAATGTTTGTGATTGTATTAGTGGTTTGATATTATCTCGCGGAATTGTGGAAACGTGGGGGAAAAGAACAACCCCAGCCAGGCTGGGACGTTTCCGTCCGTCTTGGGAAAAAAAAAAAAAAAAAAAAAAGGGCCATCCGACCCAGATGTACATCGCTCTTTCCACGAATCAACGGTAATTTCTCGACCAAAGCGCCATGAAATATTCACTTTAATTCCGCATTCAAACCTACCTACTTACCGTTAAAAGAAACCCCCATCTTAAGACTACTGCTACCAGCAATAACACCTACCGTACCCAGAGGTACCTAACCTAACCTAACATGACCCGACCCGACCTTATCTCAGCGCTCAGACTACCTTGAGCTCACGTGTATGTTTCAGTTACTACACTTTTAATATTTTATCGATAAATTCATGTTTTATACCTATCTGAGCAATATTTTGCACTCCGCTCAAGGAGGTCTGAGTGCACAACTAAATCCTAATTGTGTAGATGTTCACATCCACAATTAGATATTAACATTAATACTATAACTTCATTACAATATATTATATTGTTTGCTGCAATGCCCTAACTAGCCTATGATGATAGTACTAGTATAGGGACGCTACAGTGAACTATGCACTTGTAGCTAAGCGGAGCGAAAGCGGTGGTACGATAGCAGTGCTGAAGGAAGCAGCGTGATTGCAGATACAATAGGAGTGTTGTAAAAGAAGTCTTAGAGAGGACTCTGCTCTCAAGAGAGAAGATTACAGTGAACTCTGCACTGTGGAAAACAACTTATTATAGTGAACTCTGCACTATAAGAAAAGACCGTATTGTATTGCTTGAGTGTCTTTGCTTGCTTGCTTGCTTGCTTAAGGAGTGACTAACTAACGGAGAGGAGAGGTCTTTATATACATAGGTGCTGAGTGTCTAGAAGCTTCCAGAGTGTAGAAGCTTCTTGTAAGTTAGTAGAAGTGCTTGTAGGAGCACTATACTATGAAAGGAAAGAGTTGAATCTATGAGCTTCTGTTACATTCCATAATAACAAATTAACCTAGGGAGAATGCTGAATAGGTTCGAGAATCCAGAACGCAGTAGTGAAACCTCTATGTTCTAGTAGATTCTGTGGAGGCTGAGTCGACTAATTCTATGACGTAGAAGGAATAGTGTCCTCAGCAATCAGCCTTCTATACTACAAGGTAATACAAGGTAGTTACAAGGCACAATACTAGCTATACGTTAACAATTCTTATTTTTTTTAACCACTTTCGCCTTATATACAGCCAATAATATAGGATCCTTCCTAAACTTATTTATTTACTTTTAGTATTTAATTTATCTAGGGCTCTTTTCAACTACCTTCAGGTTAGGGTTCTTTAAATCTTCCTTCCTCTTCTTTATATAATATTTCTTACCTACTACCCCTCCCTTCTCTAAATACGCCTTGTACGCTACTATATGCTTCTTAAGCTTCTCTATCTTCTTTCTATAATTGTTCTTATTTTTTTCAACTACCTTCGCCTTATATGCAGCCCGTACTACGGAATCCTTCTTAAGCTTCTCTATTCTATTTTCGAAATAGTTCTTATTTTTCTCAACTACTTTCGCTTTATATACAGCCTATACTTATAATAGGGCAGGAGTGCACATGTCCCGACAACGCCAAACTACCAAAAGGTAGACAATGTTCTACTTACAAGGCAGAACTCGTAGTGCACACTATATAGCCAATATTAACTTGTAACACTACTTTCCCTTAAAGCGATATTGAAGATATTAAGATAAGGCTCCGTCCCCCAACGGAGGCGACAATGTCGCGAAGGATTTATCGCCGTGCGATGACTATATAGCACTACCCAAACTCGAGGTTTGCAATGGGGGTAGCTGTTGACATGCCGGTCTCAGCCTTAGCAATGTTTTCTTATGCCTCCTATCCTCGGAGTCGCACGCCAAAAACCGCTCTACGACATACCATATTAGGGAATTGAACCTACAACGTCCCATTATTAAGTAGAATATACTATAACAGGTGTGACAAGGGTAGTAATCTGGGCTTGGAACAGTAGTTTAATTTAGCTAATAAACTACTTTAGTTTCGAAAGCCTTGTTGATCTTCTTAACTTCTAGAAGAAGGTTGGGTCTTTAAGACCTTCTTATGCCAAAGGGAATCGGTACGTACTTGAGGTACGCATCAAGCTTTGTCGCCTAAGGCTTTAAGATATTTATTTAGTAGTTTGTATACGTGTAGCTCTTCCTGAATACCTTTATTTATTTTCTATCTTCCTTTTGGCGCTGTCCTTTATCCGGGCGCCCTGCTTCTTGCTTGGTTAGCTGTGGTTGCTTCTGGGATGACCGTGGCCGAGGGCCCAGCCGAGGGTCTAGCCGCGAGTCTGGCCGTGGGTCCGGCCGAGGGTCTGGCCGCGAGTTTGGCCGCGGGTCCGGCTGAGGGTCCGGCCGAAGTAGGTATTGTAGCCGGAGGCCACTAAGCATCTTGAGGCTAATGCTAGGCGTTGAGGCTTTGTTGAGTCTTGCGATCCTAACCCCTGGACTGTGGGCAATGTCCATGTGACAATAGGGCAGGAGTGCACATATTCCGACAACGCCAAATTACTAAAAGGTAGACGATGTTCTACTTACAAGGCAGAACTCGTAGTACATACTATATAGCTAATATCAACCTATGACAATACTATAGGATCGTTCTTGAACTTATCTATCCTATTTTAATAACTTTTCGCTATAGACGCATTTTCTTTCCCCCTAAGCGCCGCCCTTTGCTCGTTAGTAAGTACCGCCTACATCTATTTCCGATATTAGCTTGCTACTTCCTTCTAAAATTCTTTTATATATCCACTTGTAGAGCGGCCTCTAGTTCTAGCCCCATAAGGCCTAGCTTATAGCCTATTAGTACGTTAAAGCCTTCGAATTAAGCCGGGCGAGAATATAGTCTACTATTTTCTAGAGATAAAGACTATTAAGCATTTATTAATAGTTCGTAAATGTCATAGGTCTGGCGCCCAGAAGTAATACCTAGCTTCTATATACTAAGCTAGTGCCTACCAGGGGTCCTTCAGACTACCCGGCATACCTCGGCTCGTTCGCCTCGTCTCGGCCCAGTCTTGGCATTTTTAGCACTTTCTTCCTCGTACCCCTTTCGTGTATTTAACTGTACTCAGTCTGAGCACCAGACTTTAGCTCGGATCTTTTCCTCCTTGTCGAATATTATAGCTTTCATCAAGGCCTACCTGCGTATACACCTCGTAGAACCTGTTTGCTGCAATGCCCTAACTAGCCTATAATAATAGTACTAGTATAAGGATACTACAGTAAACTATACACTTATAGCTGAGTGGAGCGAAAGCGGTGGTACGACAACAGTACTAAAGGAAGCAATGTAGTTGCAGCGTAGTTGCAAATACAATAGGAGTATTATAAAAGAGGTCTTAAAAAGGACTCTACTCTCAAGACAAAAAACTACAGTAAACTCTACACTATAGAAAACAACTTGTTATAGTGAACTCTATACTATAAGAAAAGACTATATTGTATTGCTTGAGTGTCCTTGCTTGCTTGCTTGCTTGCTTAAGGAGTGACTAACTAACGGAGAGGAGAGGTCTTTATATACATAAATACTGAGTGTTTAGAAGCTTCTAGAGTGTAAAAGTGCTTGTACGAATACTATACTATTATCATGGGGCGCGAGCAAGCACTAAGGTAAGATGTTGATTGTTGTGCGAGGAACCAGAAGAGGATCCTGTGCGCACACGAAAGCTATGTAGA